>WOVY01010919.1:382500-658305 GCA_013436015.1 Rhipicephalus annulatus | reverse complement strand
TATGAGAATTTAAGCGCAGAAGCGTCCATTCAGCGCCGCTAGCCATCACAGCGAGTGTCAAACCCCTATTGTTGCAGTGAAACCTCTTATGAGATCAAGAACAAGGGTCAGATCTGGTGGTTTTGCCACCGCTGCCGGTGTCTGTGACCACTATCACACGGATAACAGCAAAAACTAACGAAATAAAAACCCCGAGGACAAAATGAGAATAAACCGGGTTTTGTGCGTGACAGGCGAACACTATACATTAGAGCTGCGCTGGTGCCGAAAGCTCCGTTGCGAACAGGCTTCATGTCGCGTTTTAGAACAATAGAAAGAAAGCGTTTTAAAACAATATAGAAAATAGAAAAAAAGCGTTTTAGAACAATATACAGTAACAACAAGGCATCACACAATGGGAATTGCGTAAATATTAGGTCGTTCAATGCTCAAACCCCTTGCAAACGCTTCAGGCCTTCTTCTTAATCGTCGTCGGCCACATAATCAAGAAAGCTCATGCAATGCCGTACAAATGTGTAGTGGATACAACACGTATCCAAAGAATGAAAAATAGTGGCCTTGTGGACACTTCTCACTACGCAAATGTTTAATGATTTTTGGCATAGAGGCTACTATGCATATGTACCTGTCCTTGTTTTTTCAAGAATGTTTTGAAAGGCTCTAAAAAGGCTGCTCTTCCAGTGTTGGCTCTGCATGTGCTCCGTGTTCCGCGCCTACGTGGAGTTTTTTGTTCTTCGTTTTTGTTTTTTTTCGACATGTCAGCGATTGGTAGCATGAGATCTTAAGAGCTGGGAGTTTACCAATAATACCTCGCATACTACCTGAAGGCATCAAGCCTGCCAGACTGAGACCCTCGCTATAGATTAAAGAAAGAAGCGTAATTTAATGGCAACGATTTTCTCCGATGAACAATGATAAAGGGGTCTTCCGACACATCAAAGCCTCGATGCTGACCTCATCAACTTGTAGTGGCGCTCGCCAGAACTACTGCAAGCGGAAATTACGATGAACGGCGCAGACCTGCGATTAGGTAAATGCAACGTTAGATGTAACCGTGGCATTGCATGAGACTAGTGATCACTATCGTTTTTTATTTCTTTAGCATGACTTTTCACTGAATTCGGAAGGGACTAAAGCTCTCCGACTTTTTGAGCTTGAAAACTGCAAAGCCGGCAAAAGAATACGCCGAATGCCACGGCCCTGGAAGAAACGCGCCGGGGATGACCGCGGGCGCCGTTGTTTCGAAAATGTGAAGAAGGAAATGTTAGAGCTTTTATATATAGACGCCGTCGCAACAAGAAAGATCAGCAAAACTACCAAACATTATGGAAGCATTCGCGAGATACCTCGTTTCGTACGTGCAGTTCACTCTTCAAGCATCAAATTTTAACCATCGCAACGGCGTCTTCTATACGTTGGAAGTAACGGGCAATATGGTGTGCAAGCTTCCGGTACATAAGAGTTCTCGTTTAATTTCAGCGAAGGGTCATCATATATACATTACAGGATGAAACGTGGTGAGGTACCGCGTGAAAATCGAGTTAGAGGTAGGCGGGCATTTTATTGTATTTTAAAATATATAGATTGATTGATTGCTATAAGTGGGGTTTAACGTCCCAAAAGCAACATATGATTGAGAGACGCCGTAGTGGAGGGCTCCAGAAATTTCGACCACCTGGGTTCTTTAACGTGCACCCAAATCGAAGCACATGGGCCTACAACATTTCCGCCTTCATCGGAAATGAGCCGCCGCAGCCGGGATTCGATCCCGCGACAATCGGGTCAGCATTCGAGTACTTTACCACTAGACCTACGCAGCGGGTCTTAAAATCTATAGGCTCAATAACTTTGAAACTGCGTGATCCTATCGCTGCCACTTTTTCTGCACTAATGAACAGTTATAGTTTACTGGGCTTAGCGGGATATTCAGCTTATCGTGATAGCAGCATCGAAGTGCACATGCGTAGTAACGTACGTGACCCATACCGTTCACCATACGCACGCTATTTTTTTAAAGTTAACGTTACCGTGTCAGCGTGGTCTATGTAGTGTACGTAAGCATGGTGGCGCTTTCGGACTCCCGCTCCGAAGTAATCTTGTCGTTGTTGTTGAAAGATTAACTTCGTTTACAGCAAACGACTGTTTAAAATAGTTTCACTTGCCCTCAGTTAGCTTCGATGACCAAGTATTATTGATAAGTTAGCGTAATTTTGGAGATAGCTTCCCGTTTTGAACATCTGTGGGCCAAACTAGAAGAGCTATGTAAACAATTCGGTAGAATAAATGTTTTCACATTTTGTGCATGGTTGATAGTTATTGGCTTGTATTATTACTAAAATAAACTTGTAAAATTCCTTCGCATCGCGACACATGCAAACATTCCTGCTTTCTTTTGCTTTTCACTGTTCGTCAACTTCTTCACCATTCAATAGGTGGCGCCAACATCCCAGCTGGGGCCCGTAAAAAATGTAAATGCTATCCCGCTAAACTAGAAGGCGCCGTTGGAAACTAACGCTTGTGGAATGGTAATTGTACTCCCTTAAACGACGCTGTCTCGCTAACGGTAAACTATATTTCTCTAATATCCTTTCGATGGAACTCGCTAGTAAAACATATAAAGCAATGAGATCTTGAAAAGTGCTTGAGGGACCCTTAATTAGACCTACTGGTCAATGATATGAGGAGAAGTATAGTGGATATTATTGGAAGAAAGAAAAGTGGTTGAATCGATAACTTGCCGTCAGCGGGTACCGAACCTGTGACCCTCAAGTAACGCGTCCGATGCTCTACTACTGAGCTACGGTGGTGGTCATCGCTTCGTCCACTTTAAAGATGTATATGTGGATTTATACTTGGGAGCGTCAGAAAGTGTCTCCAGTATATCGATTATGGCGAGTGTGGAGCAGTCTATTTTTTTTCACTTGTTGGCATCACGTAGCATGTGATCTTACTGCGAGCTGGCAGTTGACCAATAATTTCTCGCATTATTTCTGAAGGCATGAAGTCTGCCAGAACGCTCAGGGGGCATTTTAGGATAGTTTAGAAAAAGGCAATGTTACGCTCATGGTCTTTCGCTTCTTATACGGCATGGTTGAGGCATGCACGGAGAAACGAAACCAGGCTACCGATCGGAAAGGCGATGGGCATGGTGCCCAATTACGCAACCTCATTCTACTTTGAAAGGTGAAGTTGAGGGGTCTTTTAGGTTGTTTTTGAACACAGTCTGTCCAGTGCCTCTGAACAGACCTGATGCTATCTGACTTGCATCAGTGGTTTTGCTTCTTAATAGCTGGTGAATAAGAGCAACAGAAGGCATTCCAAGAGAAGCTAAAGGTGCTAGGGGAAGACTTTACATTATGTTGGCTGATAAAATCAACTAATTTGATGGTATTAAGTGGACACAGCAAGTACAGGGCTAGGTTGATTAACAAAACGTATGTAGGAAAAGCCTTTAACCGCAGTAGGCGCAGTCAGGCTGATCATGATTAGCAGTGTAAAAATTACCTTGTTTTCAAAGTGGGTATAATATTTTTGAAATTCAAGGCATCCTTATTGTGGTGTGTGGGAAAATTATTTAGATAAAATTAAGCTATAATGATACCATCGTTCCTGGCAAATGCATAGTCAAACTAATTCAAATTCTGCATTGGCACTTGCCTGCAACCTCAGAGGGGTCGTTTTCACCAAGTTTTAATCTCCTGCCTGTGTACATTTTGCCGATGTCTCTAGTAGACGTATTTTAGCATTTTCAGCAGCACATTTGTTAACTTTAAGCTCAACCCTCACTGCGAATCAAGGTTTACGCATTTCATGTATATTTCGGATGCGCTTTCTCTCTCTTTTTTTTGAATCTCTATTTCTGCAACCTAAGTTTTGTGATCAAATGACCAAGTAATTGGCCTATTATTGGGTCACACCAGGCTCACAGGGTTCTATTTATCCCAGAGAAAATGACTCGAAGGCAAAAGCGATCTTGTTTTTTCCTTGGTCTCAGTATATTGTATGTGAGTGAATCTTAAGAAAGAGAAAGGAAGAGAAAAGTGAGCCCCGTTATTGTCTGCTTCAGTGAACGACACCACCACAGTAGCTCACAAAGGAGGGGGTGAGGAGGGATAAAAAGGGTAGGAGTAAAGGTGTAGAAAAGAGGAAGAAGAAGAAACAACAAACTGAGGGGATAGGAGAGACAGGAAAGACGGAAGCACGGTCACTGGAGTCCAAGCACGGGGCACCACTTGCGAGAGCTCTTGTCGGCGTCTGTAGATAGCGTAGAGCAATTCCAGTAAGTCAGAGCTACACTCTCTTCGAAGATCGTTGGTGGCAGGAGGTGACGTAGGGCGAGCCCTGTCGGCCAAAGCTACGCTGACGCCGGAGATCGCAAGCGCGCGGAGCGCGCGAGCGCACAACCGGTCGGCACGGAATCCCGCAAGCGAGTCCCAGTATATTGTACCGATTCCCATGATGAGCAAGTCTTTTGCACCTAGCGTGGTTCTACATGGCCTCCTGGATTGGAGGCATTGCAGGCTTTCTGTACGCTATGCGCCTCAAAGATTGGCCCACCCATGACCAAGTGATTATGTCATGTCATTAGGTCATCATATGACATCACAGTTTCTTCCCTATCACGTCATGATAATAAAATACGATGACGTAATCACATGATGATGATTTTTTTTGCTTCACTCGTGTTGACACCCACGCCAACGGCAACGTTCCGTGTTCAATAAGCCATGCAAAGCTTTCGCCTTAAATATACTAGATACATGCCTAGACAGCTTCTTATGAGCCCCGCTTCCTCATTCAACAATATTTCGTCTGTTTTCAGAGCTCCTCCGGAGATCACAAGAGAGAGAGAGAGATAAAGATACAAGGAAAGGCAGGGAGGTTACCCAGATGCACATCCGGTTTGCTACCCTGCACTGGGGAAGGGATAAAGGGGAGAAAAGAGGTTGCACAAAGATGAGAAGGTACACACAATCACGAGCACACTCGGGGAGCCCACACAGTTCACAGGCGGTCGCTCAGGTTTGTTGACTTAAGGTAAAGAAGCAGTGCCTTAGTTGCTTTCTGCGCAACTGAGGCAGATGCCCAAGGTCCTAGTATCTTCTGCACACAAAATGGTCCGGGGTCAAGTCGATTCAAAACCATCCGTAGCTGGCATCGCTGTGTGTCGTAGCAAGCGCAGCTGCAGAGGACGTGTTCGATGGTTTCTTCATCTCCGCAGTAGTCGCATGTAGGAGTGTCTGCCATACCAATGCGAAAGGAGTACACCTTTGTGAATGCAACACCCAACCAAAGGCGGCATAACAGTGTCGCATCGGAGCGGGAAAGTTGTGATGGTAGCTTTAGCTTGAGCGAAGGATCCAGTTCATAAAATTGACACCTTTGGAAGCTGGTAGACGACCAGAACGTGCGTGTGAGATCTCGAGCCAGCAGGTAAAGTTGTCTTGCTGCATTATTCCTTGATAGAGGAATCGGGACTACACGGGTTTCTTCATGGGCTGAGCGGGCTGCATCATCGGCTAGTTCATTTCCGGTAATACCAATATGTCCAGGCAGCCATTGATATATAATATCATGCCCTCGTGCTAGAGCTTCATGATGGCAATGTCTTATTTCTTGTACCAGTCGGTCATGGCTCCTTCTACGCATGGCAGACTGCAAACTCTGAAGCGCTGCCTTCGAATCACAGAATATGACCCATTTTCCTGGACGTTCTTGAACGAGATATTGTAAAGCAGCCCTTATAGCAGCAAGCTCTGATGCCGTAGATGTTGTCATATGCGACAACTTAAACTTGATTGTCATTTCTGCAGCCGGAATTACAGCGGCACCTGATGAGCTGCTGGATGAGACGGACCCATCAGTGTATATCTGCGTTCGGTCTAAGTACAACTCATGTAATAATAGCAGTGTTGCTTGCTTCAATGCTACTCTGGAGTGACTGCTTTTCTTTTTGATTCCCGGAATTTCTAGACGTACATGCGGCTGGTCGAGGCACCACAAAGGGCATGCCGTTCTCGCAGCTGGCGTATATCCTGATGGAATGCTGTTTAGGTGCTTGGCTATGACGTCTGAAAACGTAGCACGTGGTCTTCCGGAAGGTAGAAGGGCCAAGTGGTGGTCGGGGACACGGCTAGCATGTCGAATGTGCGCTCTGAGGCAATCCACAGCTATATATGTCCTGACCGGATGGTCTTTGGCAAGCATGATTGTGGCATAAGTAGAAGCGCATCGGGGCAGTCCTAGGCAGATACGCAGTGCCTGACCCTTCAAACTCTCCAATGAATGAGTATTGGATTTGCAAGTGTTAGTCAGTACCGGCAAGCTGTAGCGCAATAGACCCAGAAATAGGGCCCTGTACAGCTGTAGCATGGAGGCCACAGAAGTTCCCCATGCTTTACCGCACAAGAATTTCATGATATGCACAATAGATAGCAGTCTCTTCTTCAAGTACGCACAATGTGGGCTCCACGAAAGACTTCTGTCGATTATTATGCCCAGGAAACGATGCGTCCGTGCATATTTGACACTCTGCCTATTGATGTAAACAGGGTATGGCGTCATTGGTTTGCGTGTAAACGCCATCAACGCGCACTTCACAGTTGATATATTTAGGCCTTGTTTCTGAAGGTAGGCTGTTGTTAGGGTTGCTGCCCGCTGTATTCGTGCACGCACCTGAGGGCGAGTAACTGCAGCACTCCAGAGGCAAATATCATCGGCGTATATGGATAGGCACACCGACTTCGGCAGAACCTTCGCCAGACCAATGAGGGCCACATTGAACAATGTGGGGCTTAAAACACCTCCCTGAGGTACTCCGCGGTAGGTGTAATGTTGGGCAGTTGTACCCTCATATGTTTGTACAAAGAAACCTCTGCCAGTTATATAATCCGGAGATCACAAGGCTTGTACTTGTTCAATAAGCATGGAGGGTCTCGTTAACTAATTGAACTGCAAGAATCAGCAGCAATAGTAGGCGCTAGAAGAAAACAGGACAGGCCGCTTTTTTATGAGTCAACTTGTATTTGGGCGAACCTATGCGCTGAAAACGGGACGTCAATTAGCAAGCAATACACACTGCAAACTGATAGCAGCGAACATAGAGCATCGGCCGTCAATATTCTGTCAAGCAGCGAAGTGCGCTGCCATTTATACACGCTCCAGCGAAGATTCCAGCGTTATCGCTATAGCGGCAGCGTAAGTTTCAGAACAAACTCTAATATGCATGTTGTGCACGTAATCGCATGCACAGCTTGGCGCAACATGTCAGATTGGCGCAGAATGGCCTAATTGGCGCGGCAATTCCACACCTGGGTTTGCGAACGTAACGCCTCCAAAATTTTTCTTGTTTACTATCACATGCTGTTATATTTGTTTAGTGTAACTTTCATATATTTTCTTACACAACATTTTCTGGTTTCCTGCTATGTTGCCACGGGTTCGTGACGTGGACGAAGAGAGCAGACTCGATGTTAAGATAAACTGTTTATACGGCCGAATTTGTGGCCAGTAAATGGGAAGCCAAATTACTGCAAAACGCTTTCAGTGATTCCGGCGAAAGAGCGTTGGCCCTCGGTCATCTGACAACTTGTGAAGCGCGTTGACATGTAAGCCTTAACCGCATGCACGCAACTTCCGCACGACAGCGACAAACCACAGATTGATTGATTTGTGGGGTTCAGCGCCCCCAAACTACCACATGATTATGAGAGACGCCATAGTGGAGGGCTCCGGAAATTTCGACCACCTGGGGTTATTTAACGTGCACCCAAATCTGAGTACATGGGCCTACAACCTTTCCGCCTACATCGGAAATGCACCCGCCACAGCCGGGAGTTGATCCTGCGACCTGCAGGTCAGGAGCCGAGTACCTTAGCTGCTAAACCACCGTGGCCGGGCGTGACAAACCACAGCAACGACCTACAAGATTTGCTGTGACGGAGGCCCATCTCTCACCGCCGCTTAGTCGCGTCGCACGTTTCTGGAAAGCTATAAAAGATCTCTTGTCGCCCGAAAGCCAGCGTGGCGACTTCCAGCAACATGGCGGCGCCTCTGGTCCTCGATTTGTTTGCAATTTACTTTCGATGCCTGTTATCCGCGTGTACTTCAAGGAGTACGAGTTACCCGCTACCTTTTAAAGACGATACTATTTCTTGGAGACCTTCAACGCCAAAATTTTGGGATGTCTTTGTCTCTGTCTGCCTGCCCATTTGTCTGTTTGCCGGCGCTAACAATCCCCCTAAAAGCACCAAACGATCCCTAAAACGGCCAACCCCATCCGGAGCGCCCACCAATTTGCTCAAGTTTCAGCGTTCATACTTGAGCGATTGTCAATGAAAAAGCCACTATTGTGCATGTCGGGGGCACCATAACAAAACGTCGATGTTTTGTATGGGGGCCTTTATACTAGAGAAGGCATACATAAGTAATTTTAAGGACTATAGCATTTATCACACTGAGCTGACAGTGTAACGCGATGCTCAAATAGGCAAGTGTTTCCAACACTTTGCATAGATGAAATGGCGGTTGCACCTGCCCGTCGCTTTGAAGTCTACTCCTGATCGCCTCCGACACAGGCGCGCCTATTTCTCCGCTGGCGCTCACGCCTTCCTTCGTTTTCAAAGATAACTGCCAGATGGCGCTCGTGTCTAATGTCGTTTATGCGCTCCTTCGCCTTCGCTGCATGGTTCGAGACTCTCTAACGCAGCGTTTCCAGAATACAATTCACCGATTTTTTTCCAGCAGAACATCAAATAAACATTTTGTTCTTTCACTCCACACGCAAGACTATCGTCTTTCAACAAAACTTGCAGTGAAAGATGCAGATACGGGGTCAATTTTTTTTCACATTCTCATCTCACGCGGAGAGTGAGAGAGCGGCCGTATTTTGTCCTAAATCTCGTTATCGAAGGTTTGTTTTGATGTCTCGATGGTAGCTTAAGACAATTTGATCACTTGCTGCAATGCAAATTTGTCGTGCGAAGTGCGTCGTAGACGTCGTCGCGCACGCTTCTGGGCAGCCTGCCATGGTTAAACCAAAAATTGTGAAAAAAGGTGATGAAATGCCTTTGCGCCTTCCTTATTTCACACAAGACAGTAATAAATTTCGCATGTTGTAGATAGATATGTGGGGTTTAACGTCCAAAAACCACCATATGATTATGAAAGACGCCTTGGTGGAGGACTCCGGAAATTTCGACCACCTGGGGTTCTTTAACGTGCACCCAAATCGGAGCACACGGGCCTACAATATTTCCGCTTCATCGAAAATGCAGCCGCCGCACCCGGGATTTGTACCTGTGACCTGCGGGTCAGCAGCCGTGTACCTTAGCCACTAGACCACCGCGGCGAGGCATTTTTTCGCATGTTGTCGTCCACAACTTTTAAAATTCAATTCGCAATTTACGGGTACGCACGTGATAGTTTTCATTCAAGCAGCAAGGACACTTTGTCGCTGACATGCGCTTGCAGCCGTCGTGATGCGACGGCATGACGGAGCAAGTTTGTCGCTGTCACTAGAAAATCGCGTGCATGTGGTTAGGGCTTTATACATGTGCTGCCTAATATTCCAGTCTTATCCCTGATTGTCGCGCAAGCTCTGGAATAATGTCGAGTGTTAGCGTCTTGCGCGCAATCTCGACAGAACGATCTTTTCTTTAAGATCGCGAACCTTCTCGAACAATGAGGCGCAGTTTTCACTGAGCATTCTTGACCCAGGTTTCATGGGTGAAAACCTAATCAAACAAAAGTTAAAGTATGAAACGCGCGTGTCAATACTGCAAAATTTTCGTCATTTGTACTTGTCGCCTCCTAATTGTGGAGTGTTTTCACACTGAAAAATTACTTTCATCATAATTATAAAAAGGAAAATAATCGCACAGGCCAGTCACGGGAAGGTGGGAAGATTTATAGTCAGTTGTGTACAGAAACAGCAAGGCTTCTGTAATATTTTGTAAGAAATATTCAAGAGCCACAATTTTTTTAATGGCCGAGAAGAAAAGGCATGCGTGGTGGGCTGTTTCTTATTTACTTTATTGAATGTGACAGAACAATAAACGTGAGACCATACTCACTGTCTTTAGCGGGTACAAAAGTGAGAGAGAGCAGCGTTATTGAAAAAAAAACATGGCAAGAATAAAGAAGCCTAACAGTGAATAAACCTATTTTAACGCTCTTCCATGATATGCAGTGTATACGAGAAACGGGCAAGTCTAAGCTTGTGACGTGACAGCTTGCGCGCCGTCTGCGCAGGAATGTCATTAGCAAGTTGCTCATTGCGCAAATCCCGCGCAAAGCGCCTTCTTTGTCCTTCAATTCCGCACTTTATGGAAGAGTTGTCATAGCTGACTTATAGATTTTTTCACACTATATTGCACTTCATGTCCCTGTCTGTGCACACCACCGTCTTCTTTCTACAACCGCCCGTGACAGAACCCTGAGGGGCGGCAGTATGTATAAAAATAATAGCCTGTCGATATAGTTTGCGTGTCTTGCGAAAAAAAACATCGCGAAAAGTGTGAGCGAATTGTTTGTATTTGGCTCTCATAATGATAGATGGCACAAACAAGCATGACATAGACCAAGAACGAATAGCTTGGAGCACTATCGATCACAGATAAAATCTGGCTTAATGTACAGTCAAAGATCTCTTGGATCAACAGTCTTCCAGAGCAATCTAAACATTGATGTGGTTAAATATTGCTGAATTGCATAAGCACATGATTTAAAATTCATGCGTGCGCGCGTGTGTAAGTTTGAGTGCATAAAAACACCCTCACCCACAAACGTGCTCTCGCATGCCGATTGGTATGAAAGTGCATCTCACACCTCGCGATATATGGCCACCAAGTTTGTTCAGCTTTCTCGGCGACATGAGTAACTTGCAGATCACAACCACGTGTTCCTATCTTTGCGTTTGCGTGCGTGCGCGTGCGTGTGTGCGTATGTATGTATGTTTGTATGTATGTATGTATGTATGTATGTATGTATGTATGTATGTATGTATGTATGTATGTATGTATGTATGTATGTATGTATGTATGTGCACGTGTGTGTTTGTGTGTGTGTTATTTAAGGAACCATGCAGATGAATGGAATGTGCTCAACAGCCAATGTACACTCAGAAACAGAGAAAATCAAGTTACCATGTGTGTGGGAAGAGAGCTAGGAGTGAATATTTATTAGTCAAAACGGTGTCACGAAAAATTGACACACACCACATACAATGGAAATTCATTATATGTGAAGCACAAATAAGGAAGGTTGATATGCAACTTTAAAATGAGCACAACGTTATACGAGTCGAACAGCCGTAGTACACAAAACACAATTACAAATATTACGCGCACTCACGTACCTAAGATGCAACTATGTTGTTTATAGTCACGTAATAACGGCACTCTAACTTAGAAGTGTGGCAGCTTGGGCTAGAGTGTATGGCATGACGATAGTTATAGTGCGAAAACAAAATGACGACACAGAGACAAGAAGGTCACGAAGGACACGAGTGCTCGTGTCCTACGTGTCCTTCTTGTCTCTGATTCGTCGTTTTGTTCTCGCACTATAACTATCGGCACTCTAACCTTTCAAAAACAAGCACCAGCAGTGGTAAGCATGTATATTGTGCCGTACATGACTTCCATGCCGTTATTATGATGTCTGCGCCTGACATTCGTTTTCGTCGTTCAGTCCCGTCAGGTAATATCTAATTTTGTTTATGTGGAGCTAGCGTAACGGCCACGAGCACGCTATGAGCGTATCATGTAGTGAAGTTGTACATGACATGCATGTGATGATTATGATGTACAGACGTGTCATTTATCCTCGTCATCCATTCACATCTCGATTGATTTGATTGATTTTGTGGAGTTTAACGTCCCAAAACCACCACTTGATTATGAGAGACGCCGTAGTGGAGGGCTCCAGAAAGTTTGACCACCTGGGGTTCTTTAACGTGCACACAAATCTGAGTACATGGGCCTACAACATTTCCGCCTCCATCGGAAATGCAGCTGCCACAGCCGGGATGTGATCCCGCGACCTGCGGGTCAGCAGCCGAGTACCTTAGACACTAGACCACCGTGGCGGGGCATCCATTCACATCTCGTAATACCAAATTAGGTATGTCTCAAGCAAGTGAAATGGCCACGTGCGCATCATGCGCGCGGTCTGTAGTCATGTTCTTACATGACACGCATCTTGTGATTATCATGTTTGCACCAGTCATTACGTTCGTCATCCATTCATGTCTCGTAATATCAAATTTACTATATGTCAAGCTATAGCGAAATGATTTGCGAGCACACCTTAAGCGTGGCGTGTAGTCATGACATGTATGGCATGCATGTCATTATTTCCACGTTAAGGCCTGTCAGTTATGTTTGGCGCGCAGTCATATCATGCTATACCAGTTTTGCAATATGTCGTGTGAAAGAAGCCAACCCGAGAGTAGCAAGATCGTGACAATGTAAATCATGACATTCATGGCATAGACGTCATAATTTTCTCGTTATGACTAGTCATTTATGCTCGTGATAGAGTCATGTTATGTCATACCAATATCGGTATAGATCCCAATATCCAAAAGGCCAGGATAGCTAAAAGTCGTAGGCGGCTAGATAGATAGACAGATAGATAGATAGATCAATAGATATATAGATGGATAGATAGACAGATAGATAGATATATAGATAGATAAATAGATAGATAGATAGATAGATAGATAGATAGATAGATAGATAGATAGATGAGTTCGACGACGGCTCATACTTTTGTGTATATTGTATTGTTATCGCATAGTTTTCGTTGAAGCCATGTACAGCTCGGAGGACACTCGCTGCACCGACCGGGTTTACGTAAGCCAGTGTTGTTTATCAATTCCCTAAATCTTATGCTAAAGAAATAAGCTTCTTTGCCGTATACGTCGTGTAACGTTCCAATACGTTGCTGTCGCATTCAGTGCCTTGCCCTTGCGTCGAAATATTGAATTATTTCTACGAAATATACATGTGGACAATTAGGTAGGGCCAACTAACATTTCTGACAGTTAGTATTTTGTGGGCTCATGCAAAGCTTCAGCAAAATCAATGCCTTTTTTTTAATTTTAGCCACACAATTTCGTTTTATTGTCTATGAGCTCTAAATGTAGCACATCAACTAAATTTATCGTTCTCTCTATGGACGATTTCGGTGTTTGTAAACAAATTGCCTCACCCCGAATGGCCTACCCTAGCATACTTCCGGTGCGCCACTTCCGGTAATGCTTTTTCAATGGTTCCGGTGGTGTTTTCGTGGTGTGTTTCAGTTTTCTGCTCTGTTATTTCTGGCGAAGTCCATAGGATGTGTTTGCAGCAACATCTTAGGGCTACAAGAAGGGGCTCATTGCTCGCGTGGTCGATGAGCGCCGCGCAAAATATCCTTCGTGGTGTTTCGATGAACGCGGCACCCTGCTTCCTGTTACCTCTGATAGTGGTCACGCCTATATAAACAGAAAATGCACAAAACTGCAGGAAAAGTTTGTCAGCGAACCTAATTGGGCCAGAGGGTTCTGCTTGGCAACGGTGTGAATGTGCTTTGAAGATGCGGACCGGGTATTGCCAGCGCACACCTGTCTTTTCCCTGTCCGCGTCTTCAAAGCACACACACATCGTCGACATGCAGAAGAAGAGTCACTCGCTTCATTGTGAAGTTGCTGAATTCAGCTTTTCGACTATATAGAACTGGAAACCTTCCTCATTTGAACCCCGAACATATTTGTGTTTTCGTCTTAGCATACAACCTCAGGATAAAACGCTTATTTCTTCGCCTGTGTCCCACTGGGCACTTTTTAAAAAGATCAGCGGCCATCGGAATCGCTCGTGATCTGAAGTGTTCTTGTGATTGAGAAATGATAAGATGTGCTGATGTGATGACGTCAACTGCGGCTACAGTGTCACGCGAAGTATTATGCTTTACACACGGGTAAGCTATAAATGAATGAAACTTTCAAGTTGAAACTATTAAAATTTACAGTCCGTGTTCACACCCAAATGACACATTAGCGAGAAGGTGGCGATGTTCATTAGCGGCAAAAAGACAGGCGATGAGTCATTTGCTCGCAAAGATGAGAGCCCACTCGCCGGCGTCGCTTTAAACAAAAATAATGGCCTCGTGTCTGCATGTTAATCTGCAGATGTCGTCGAAAGACGATAGTCTTGCTGTGGAGAGAGTGAACAAAACATCTATTTCGTGTTCTGCGCAAAAAATCGATTAATGGTATTCAAGAGGCGCTGCGTTAGAGTGCCTCGACCGTACAAAGGAGGCAAACTAGCGCATAAAACACGTGACACGTGAGACATGTGCGCCCTGGGGCAGTTTTTTCGGAAAACGCAGCACGTGGCTCTGAGACGGATGTGTGCGCCCGTCTCAAAGGTGATAAGGTGTAAAACACAAGACGATTAGTAGGTGGTACCAGCGTCTCGTTTTAGCAAAGTGTTGGAAACACTCGTATTGTCGTGCAAGCGTTGCATGGTCAGTGCAGCGTGATAAGCACTACGGGGCTTCAAATTACTTATGTATGCCTTTTCTAGTAAAAGGCACACATGAAGAATATATACATGTTGTTATGGGGTTGTTATAAAAACGTGTTCTGTGATTGATTAGCTAACATTGTGTAATAGGTTCGTTTCGTCGCAATAGCTAACATTGTATATTTAGTTTCTGTGTTGTATTAGCAAACATGTAAAATTATACGGAGTGTTCCACGTAAATTCAGCGAGAATTTCAAAATATGCCGGACACGTAATTACGACGCGGCCAAATGCTGTTACGCATCGTTGCCTGTAGTTAGTCAGACTATTTTTTGTGTTCTCAAACATTGTTTAATTCGATATGTTTAAATAACTCTCTCTTCAAGGAAGGAAGATGGATAAAAATTTCTATGAGAAAGTTGTAAATTGGTTTGCAAAACTTCTGATTAGACAGCTTTGAACTTTATATCTATTAGGTATTAGTGTTTTTCTGCTAAATACAAGTGCCCGCGAAATACAAAAAAATAGCACGTGACAAACCCGCTCGTGCACTAGTGTGCGCAATGATGTTAGTTATTCCTAACGTTCCGCGTACCAACGACCATAGCATTTGCCCCATCGTGCTGTCTCGGAAGGGTCGCAACGATGGTGGTGGCTTTACGATGAACACGTTTTGCTATCGGCCACAAAAACAATAACCACTGTGGCTGCTGATCGCTGTCTTGAACTGGTGCGAGGGAAGCGTGGCATTCATACGCGGAACGTTAGGGAGCACTAGAATCATCGCGCCCACTGACGCGCGAGCGGGTTTGTCACGTGGTACTTTTTTGTATTTCACAGGCATTTGCAATCAGCAGAAAAACACTAATGTTTAACAGATATAAAGTTCAAAACTATCAAATGGGACGTTTTGCAAACCGATCTACAACTTTCTTTTTGAAGTTTTTTTTATCTATTTTCGTTTCTTGAAAAGTTAGGTAAGAAACATATCTCATATAAACAATATTTAAGAACACAAAAAGCCGGCCTAACTTCAGGCAATGGTGAGTAACATAGATTTGGTCGCGACGTAATTAAGTGTTTCGGCATACTTTTAAACTGACGTTAAAGAACCCCAGGTGGTCGAAATTTCCGGAGCCCTCCACTACGGCGTTTCTCATAATCATATGGTGGTTTTGGGACGTTAAGCCCCACAAATCAATCAATCAATACTTTTAAACTCTGGCTAAAGTTACGTGGGACACCTTGTATAGTGTATTAGCAGACAGTATAATTTTAGAAAATTTATTTGTACGATCTAACCGTAATCACTGCTTTTTGTTCGTTTAAGTCTTTTTTTTTCTGAGTAACCCACTCCCTCTGTAATGCTTGTGACTCTGAGGGTTAAATAAATAAATAAATAAATAAATAGATGCCAGGATTGCGCGTAAGGCGCAGCACATCCACAGCGAAAGCTAAAACAGCGGCCTTTGAGAGCCTTTTTTATTTTTAAAAACTCATTAGGGACTATGCAAGCACACTTGCTTGATAGCTACTATACGGCATTATTAATATTTTTTGATAGAAAGCCGGCATTTGCTATGCTATTTTCCGTCATTCTTCTGAGAAGTGTTGTTGCTAAACACTTGCAAGGAATTTTGTGCCAATTGTTCAGGCACTGGCTGACGACGATGAAGAACTATGTCTCAAGTGGGTATGTGCCAGAGTTGTGGACAAGACCTATAGCTTTTGTAATGGGTTAGAGCATTGGACGACCCACTCGTTACGGTATTCGCGCTGTGCGATGACTGGTGTGTCTTCCACTGTTCAAAAACTCTTCATAAGTCGTATTAACACGATTGCTTTCCCTACATCAAGCCGATCTGAGGCAAGTTTTCCAAGAAATTCCTGGCACGAGCGTAGCTCAGTGGTAGAATGCTGGGCTCGCACCCGGCGGACTGGAGTTCGAGCCTCACTTTGTCAGTGGCGCTAGGTTTTTGCGGATAACTACGGTGGCGCGTGACCCGTGTTGTGATCTCATAACAGCTTTCGCTGTAATAAAAGGCCCCTAATCTACTTTGCGTACGTACGTCTTTATTGTAACTAGGATCGCAGGTCAAGTTCTTGTCGATGCCAAGTTCTTTTTTCATTCAGTTTTGCGTTCTTCACGTTTACATTACATTGAGGTATAATAAATTGCCCTACACTTACCTTGCATTATTGTCTCTTAGATGTCAATTATATTCTGTCTAACAACCAAAGAGAGCCCTCAAGTATACACTTCCTTCCTTTAGTCATTAACGAGGGTCTCGTTCTGGTAGACTTGGTGTCTTCAGGTAGTCAACGAGGCATCATTGGTCAGCAACCACCTCGCAATAATTTCACGGGCTACTTGACGCCAAACAGGCTGATAAACTGTGTTCTACACTCGCCGCAACGGCTACTGGTGCCACCAACCGAGACCCCCCCCCCCTCGTTTAATTCGCATATATACCCAATGAAGCGTATAAAATGAAAGCCACCGAGGTGGCTTAGTTGGTAGGGCATTGAACTCGGCATTCAAAGGTCGCCGGTTTGTTTCCTGCCCACGGCAAGTTATCTTCTCATCCACTTTCCTTTATTCACATTTACATTACCATTAGGTCTTATAGCTTCTTCAATACTTTTTTTCGCATTATTGTCCGTTTGATCTCATATATATATATATATATATATATATATATATATATATATATATATATATATATATATATATATATATATTTAGAGAGAGAGAGAGAGAGTTGGCTTCAGTGTTCAGTGAATTGAATCCGATAATTTGTAACACTGTGTCAAACAAAATTACGCACTGCCCTCTCGTCAATAAGGTGTCTATTGTGTACCGACCCACTACGCGAAGGTTAAGTGTATTGTCTCAATAAGAGCCGAGCCTTCACCTGTAAGCGCCGCATTGCCTTACAAAACAGTTTGCACCCTGGCTCAAGTTTTCTTGGACGTAAATAGCGACGAGTAGCTGCCAGAGGCAAATTCAATTGCTCAAAAACTTCGTGCGTCGACCCCGCTTTACATACCCAGAACGTGTACGAGAGCCTTATCCGGCTTTCTTGATGAGGACTCCTTCAGTGAGTGCACTTAACGCTAGGCTCACGTAGCCACGCACTTTGCCACGGGGCAAGATTCGCCCTCAGTATAAAGGTTCGCTTGTAAGTGGGCTCTTCAGGTCTTTAAGGGAGGAGGGAGACCTAAAGTCGCGGAGAGTATACAGACTGTCAAAGTTTCTTAAACAATGGCATGGGCTGGATGCCGACACTCTTAGTTTTCAGACAACGCCTAATCAAAGAAAGTGCATTTTCGGAAGGTTTCAAGCTTTTCACCATCGATCATCCTATTTTAGGTGAGTTACAAAAATACCTGTACTAGTTGTCCCCTCACCGCTGGTTGATCGTGTCAATAGTTTTTTTAAAATAACTATTCCTAGGGTTTTCGTCCTAAAATTTCGCTATGATTGTTAGTGACGCCGTAGTAGAAGACTTCAGTAATCTTAGTAATAATAAGTTAGGTTTCATGGCTCCAAACCAAGAAATGATTATGAGAGACGGTGAGGTAGAGGGCTCCAAACGTTTTGACCACCTGGTTTTCTTTACCGAGCACTGACATCGCACAGTACACGAGCCTCTACCATTTCGCCTTCATCCAAATGCGACCGTGGCAGCCGTGATCGAACCCGCCACCTTCGGGTCAGCAGCCGAGCACCTTAGCCTCTGATTCACCGAGACGGACACTCCAGAAATCTTGGCCATGTGATGTTCTTCAACGCGCAAAAAAATATAAGTACACGTGCTTCAAGCTTTTCGCGTCAATCACTCACCAAATGAATACGGGACTGTTTATATGCTTCATGTTTCAGATACATAATATGTGTTGCATGCTCACGGGCTGCGATTTCTCAACTGCAAGATGAGCCTATGTGATTCGATCAAAATATTGACTGTTGAATCTGAAATAGTTAACGACTAATTTGCGTCATACTGACAGTTCTCTCCGTGGGCCTCACCTGACAACTTAGTGCCGATTAAATTTAGTTTGTGCTGAAACTTTTTAATGAACATTTATGGCTGCCATCGGAGAAACCACACGTATATATTACAACTTATATTACTCATTTGCCCCAACAATCAACTCAGTTTGGATGAACCATTCTTCTAAACTCCAAAAAAGTGCTCTCTATCATCTT
Organism: Rhipicephalus annulatus; assembly: GCA_013436015.1. Taxonomy (NCBI): domain Eukaryota; kingdom Metazoa; phylum Arthropoda; class Arachnida; order Ixodida; family Ixodidae; genus Rhipicephalus; species Rhipicephalus annulatus. Next base: position 639,585 of record WOVY01010919.1, on the reverse strand, counting down.
GCGGTAAATGGTAAATTTGGTTGCCAGAAATTTTCGCTGGGCTAAGACGAAATGGTGTGATGCTGCAGCTCAACTTAAAACCTAGGGGTAGGGTGGCAGAGTAATTGAATTCTTCGTGATTCCATGGCGTAATTGTGCACGAGGCACTCTTACTTATATACAAGCTGTGGGCTTTTCCTCAGAGACTTCATTACAAAGGCGTCAAATAGTACAGCTCACAATCGACGAGGGAACTACTCATACGCTCTCACACTGAGCTTTAGTCGTTTGCTGGATAACTCACCAGCAGCCGCTGGCGTACAATAACCACCAGCGCTGGACGTGAAGTATAACTCACGTCATATTGGCACGCCATCACGTATTTATCATCTCTGTGATAATAAAACTCGAATTGAAAAGCCATTCTCATTTAAAGTACAAAAAGTAGGATGTAAGCGTCTAAATAGACAGATATGTCTAAACAGAGAAAATAAGCCCATAACCTTCGTGAGCGTCTGCTCTAGAAAGGCAATAGCCACATATCTGCTCAGCACTCAAGAGAGGAAAGACGTGGTGCCAAGCCAGTCTATGGTGATGTATGTTTTCTGTTCGCATTCTGGAAAATGCGCTTAACCCACGAAAAGACGCTGCGAAGGCGCACATGACATAATATCAGAGCAGTGTTCACTCCACAGGGCAAATGGTGTTCAAATCTATTTGAAAAAAAGAAAAGGTGGCAGAATATATGTCTTGTGGCTGTGTACGTGTGTGTCCTTGTATTTTTCTCCCTAAGGTTAGCGTAAAAGCTGGAAGCTGCGTTAACGAAATACCCTAGCTATTCAAGTAGGTAAATTGGCGTGAACTTCACTGAACACTTTATTGCGAATAAGACTTCTGAGTGGAACGCATGTCAACCACGTTTCTTCTCAGTAAAGATGACGTAAAAGGAAGCAAATTTGTGCATGAGACTGCTCGGCCGACTTTAATAAATGACAACCGTATATATTTCGAGTTCGGGAAAAGCTAGAGAAAGATGGCGTGTGTAAATTAAGAAAGCTCGATTTCCGTTCGGAGCATTCGCTCGAGAGAACTCCGAAAACGATTCCGGCCATAAGCCTCACCATTTCGTAGTACGAAATCTTTTAGTTTCCCTTACATAAGGAGATACCTCACCACAACGCTTAACGATTGCGTCAGGAAAGGAAATATAAAACTGTCTTATTACTTGAATACTCGCGGTTCGATAAGCAAGCAAGAGGCTGGCTGGAAGTGAGGAAGGTTGCATTTCTAGTATACTGCTATGCTTTCAGGTACGCGCAATAGTGACCATCAGTGCTCAGTTGCAATATACTGTTTTCTTTGTGCTTTTATAATATATATTTCCTTAAAAAAGAATTTCACTGCTTTCGACTCGGGCGTCGCCTATAGTAGCGGCTGCTAGAATGCCCCTCGTAAACACCGTGGTGGCTTACGCTTCTCAGTACCATTTAATAAAGTTCTTGACTGAATGACGGACTGACTCACAGATTTGCGGTTAGCTTCATTGAATTTCTTCCGACAAGGTTATAATATTAAAATTGGGGTTAATGTAATACTGGGAGATGCCCATGACTGACTTATAGTTAGCCGCTTGTAGCACCTCATTTTCGTGCATATATATAAAGGCAGTGTTTATGTTAACAACAAGAACAACAACAACAACAACAGCAACAACAACGCCGACGACGACGACGACAACAACAACAACAACAACAGGACAAGTTCGCTTGTCGAAACGTCGGCTGAAGCCCCCCCCCCCCCACCCTGTTCTCGAAATTCTTATCGCAACCTTTCATCTTACCTTACGGTTCCTTTCAATCAATGTTAAAAAACTAAAAGTTATATCAAAGCTTAACGAGTATATAAGTAACAACATGAGGTACTTGTTACAATGTTGGTTCAAATGCAGCGCCCCCACGCGGCGCTGATAGTTGTGTTGAGCTGTGCAAGCCTGGAACAGCAGCGGGGCGGCCGTTTTGGGAAATAATAAAACAGTTAATTCTGGGCTAAGGGCTCAAGATTTTCTCGTGTTCTTCGCGGGCCTGATGGCCTGCTGTTCACGGTAGTCTCTACCGCCCGGCCATCTGTTATTCTATACATGTAACAACTGGCGATGAGGATAAAAGGAAGTTTCAGGTAAGTCTTCGTTCCCGCAACTCTCTGCCATCTGTTCACCATGCCAAGTTTCGGCAACCTCGAGCCATTCGAGGCGGGAGGAGACGACTGGCCCTGTTACGTGGACCGGCTCAAAGCATTTTTCCTGGCGAATGATGTCGCCCCAGACAAGCGTACTGCCGTGTTCATGAGCTGCTGCGGGCAGAAAACGTATGTTTTGCTCCGCAATTTGTTCAAGCCCGCCAAGCCCAGTGACAAGAATCTGGACGAGATTCTTCAAGTACTTGGAAACCATTATTGTCCGAAGCCCTCTGCCGTCTTGCAGCGTTTTCGTTTCAAATCGCACGTTCACGTGGAAGGGGAATCAGTCAGCAATTTTATTGCAGCACTAAAAAGCCTGTTCGAGCACTGCAGCTTCGGGGCTGAACTCGAAAACATGCTCCGCGACCGCGTCATGTGTGGCATAAACAACGTGGATGTCCAAACAAGACTTTTGGAAAATTCGGACCTCACCTTCGACGTTGCTGTGCAGACCACCCTGGCAATGGAAGCAGCAAAAAGGGACGCAGGTGAGATAGCGCAAGCGTACACAAGCAGCACTTTCTCGACTCACCGTGTCTCGTCAGGTTCTGGGGGCGTCACCTGCTACCGCTGTGGGGACGGACATCTTGCATCAAAATGCAAGCATGTGAAGACAATCTGCAATTACTGCCACAAACGAGGTCATTCGGCCAAGGTGTGCAGTTCGCGACGAAGGGACAGCCAAGCCCAAAGCAACAGCCCCACCAAGGCACATTCATTCTCGGCTTGCAGTTCACCGTCGTCGAGTAACCGTCATCGTGTTAATACGGTACGCAAGCAGGACGCCGCTACCACTTTATCTTGCGAAGTTTTTGACATGTGGCAAGTCGACTACGCCACGCCGCCTCCGCCTTTCACCGTCACTGTTGACGTTTGCGGCAAGCCGCTCCGCATGGAAGTGGACACGGGGGCAAGTGTCTCTGTCATGGCCAAGTTGTGTCCTTTTAAACTTTTGCCTTCGGTTCCTGTGCAGCCGTCACAAGTGCTTCTGCGAAGCTCTTCCGGAGGACTAAAAAAGGTTCAGGGCAAAGCTGACGTCAGTGTGAAGTTTCACGGCAGAGAGGCCAACCTACCTATTTTTCTGACAGGAGACGGATCGCCCACTCTTCTTGGACGCAACTGAATGCGTGAGCTGGGCATTGGCGTCTCCGATGTAGAAGTAAACATCCACGCACTTTCCGACGTCAAACACCTAGTCCAAGACTACGCCGAAGTGTTTGAAGGCCTGGGTACATTCAAGGGTGCTAAAGTTTCTCTACATGTTCCTTCAGATGCTCCAACTCGGTTCTTCCAGCCTCATCCACTGCCATACGCCTTGACAGATGGAGTAACTCAAGAAATCCTTAGACTAAGAAGAGATTCCATTCTTGTTCCAGTCAAGATAGCAAAGTGGGCTGCACCTATTGTTCTTGTGACCAAAAGGAATGGACGCATTAGAATCTGTGGAGACTTTCGTGTCACCATAAACACAGTGGCAACAGTGGAGCAGTACCCCATTCCAAGGATCGAGGACCTGTGGACTGTGCTTGCTGGAGGTGAGAAATTCACAAAATTGGATTTGCGAGATGCGTAGCAGCAAGTTGTCCTTGACAAGGCCTCTAGGGAGTATGTCACAATTTCGACACATATGGGGTTATTTCAGTACACCCGGTTGCCTTTTTGTGTCTCATCTGCTCCTGCCATATTTCAGCGCGAGATGGAGAACTTGTTCAGGGGACTGCCTCATGTAGCAGTCTATTTTGACGACATTCTTGTGACTGGCGCAAATAATGCTGAGCACCTTCGCAACCTTCGTGCTGTACTTAGCAAGCTTCAGGAATCGGGCCTCAAGCTGAAACTAGAAAAATGCCATTTCTTCGTGCCGCAAGTTGAGTATCTCGGGCACATCATCAGCAAGGAAGGCCTTTCCCCGAATGTTGACAAGGTAGCAGCCATTATACATGCTCCTGTGCCTCAGGATGTCAGGGAACTTCAGAGTTTCTTGGGACTTCTAAACTTCTACAAGCGCTTCTTACCCAATCTTTCATCGCTCCTTCGTCCACTGCACTTACTTTTTTGTGAAGGGAAGAAGTTGGAGTAAAGACATGAACAACAAGATGCATTCAATGCCTGCAAGCACTTGGTGACATCAGCTCCAGTTCCAGTGCATTTCAGCCCTGCCAGGCCTGTTTGCCTCAGCTGTGACGCATCGCCTTATGATATAGGTGCAGTTATAGCGCACAAAAATGCTGATGGCGTAGAACATCCCATTGCTTTTGCCTCGAGGAGTTTGTCAAAAGCAGAACAAAACTACAGTCAACTCGACAAGGAGGCACTTGCTTTAGTGTTTGGTGTGAATCGGTTCCACCAGTACTTGTGGGGCATCTCATTCGAAGCACGCACTGACCACAAGCCACTTCTTTGTCTGCTGGGTGCCAACAAGCCCGTTCCCGTGCAAGCTTCGCCTCTAGTGGTCAGGTGGGCTCTGTAGCTGTCTGCTTACAAGTACAAACTTGTATACAAGCCTGGCAAAGAGCTCGGCCACGCTGATGCTCTTAGTAGACTGCCTCTCCCAACTGACACTACTGCATTACCACGACCTGCTGAAATCTTCTTGCTAGAGGAGGCATATCCGAGACTCCTTTCACCAGGTGTTGTGGCCCAAGCCACACGAAAGGACGCACTCCTGGGCTATGTTGTTCTTGCAGTTCTGAAAGGAGAAAGCCTTCCAGTAGGACCAGAGTGGAACCCTTTCAATACCAGAAGCTCAGAACTCAGTCTCTATGAGGGCTGCCTACTCTGGAGATTAAGAATAGTGATCCCAAAGTCATTGAAGACCCAAGCTCTTGGTGTTCTTCACGCCAGCCACCCGGGTATCGAGAAGAGTAAGATGATTGCCAGGAGCCATGTTTGGTGGCCAGGCATTGACAATGATATTGCCAACAGCGTGAAGAGCTGCGCTACGTGCCAGACTCAACATCGAGCTGCACAGCCGGTTCAGCAGACGCCGTGGCCTCTTCCACAGCGACCCTGGTCAAGGCTTCACATTGATTTTGGGGGACCATTTCTAGGTCACACATTTTTGGTTATTGTGGATGCGTTCTCAAAGTGGATAGAAGTCTTTCATGTGTCTTCTACATCTGCAGAAGCTACCATTTCTGCATTGAGAATTGCATTCGCTAAGCATGGCCTGCCTGGTGTCATAGTTTCAGACAACGGTCCTGCCTTCACCAGTGCCCAGTATCTTGAGTTCTTAACTCGAAATGGAATACGCCGCATGCTTGTATCACCGTATCACCCTACCTCAAATGGTGCAGCTGAAAGAGTTGTACAGACTGTGAAGAACAAACTCATGAAGTCTGGTTCTGGGAACTTCCAAACGCAGATCTCCAGGTTTCTGTTCCACTATAGGACCACACCACATGTAGTGACAGGTCGGCAACCGTGTGAACTCTTGACAGGAAGAATGTTGAAGACTCCGTTGGATGTCCTCAGGCCAAGCCTGCAGGCATCTGTATTCCTTAAACAACTCAAGCAGAAGTTGTATGCTGACAGAGGGTCCCGCCAGGCTTGGCCTGAGGACATCCAACGGAGTCTTGAACATTCTTCCTCTCAAGAGTTCACACGGTGGCCGACCTGTCACTTCATGTGGTGTGGTTCTATAGTGAAACAGAAACCTGGAGATCTGCGCTTGGAAGTTCCCAGAACCAGTCTACTTGAGTTTGTTCTTCACAGTTTGTACAACTCTTTCAGTACTTATACAGAAATTTCAACAAGTTAAAACGAGCGAAACTAGCAAGTTAAAAGCGAGAATCTGCATCCGGCTGCAGTTCAATTCCAGTGAAGTGCTGAAGCTTCTCATTCATACTGGGATGAGCGGTGTATGTGATAACACTTCTTGGAAGCAATGGTGTTTGCAGAGGACATACAATCTATCTCATGGACCACCACCAAAATAGTACGGCCCATGGCGATGACCAAGGTACAATGCAGGGGAAGCTTAGGTTGCTGCTTCATGCAATCGAAACGAAGACAGGTAACGCTTTCAGCTCTTGGGTCTTTTCTGCACGCATTGCAGGTAGCGAGTGGTTTGATAAGAAGGCTGCCGCGGAGAACTGTAGTAGAAACTAGAGAAACTCTCAATTGCCAGCACGTGCCTTGTTCTCGTCGTCACACCCTGTAAGGGGTCTGAAAGGTTGACGATGCCATGATGGCATCCCACCACTGCCACCAGTTGTTAAGGGGCTCGAACTTATTTGAGACCATATGAAACTCTCTATTGCTCTTCTTGTATTTTTGTGTTCTTGTTCTAGACTCTACTTCCACTGCTCTCTCTCTCTCTTTCTTTTGTTATATTCTTTCATTTTCCTCTCCTTTTTTTCCGTTACTGCAACCCTTTCAAAGCTTTTTAACATGTGCTCAATATCTTCCTCACTGGCTTCTTGCAAAATAAGCTTTACAATATTTGACCTGCCCATTTTTTCTTCAACCTGAATACTTAGGTCTTCACAAATATACAAGAGACCATCTTTTAGCAGTGTCTTCACCTCCATGATTGCTGTTTTACTTTGGTTCTGCATATCATACATGATTAGGTGATCCCTCTAACTTAATAATCACAAATAGGTGATCTCACCAACTCACACGCAATCCAGCTTTTAAACAACTCACACTCACAAAATGAAGCCTGCAAGGTCAAAGCAAAAACCAAGCACTCATCACAACACAGCACCATGTCGCTAGGTCTATCTCACCGCTGCCAACCAGATGTAAGGGGTCTGAAAGGTTGATGATGGCTGGATGGCATCCCATTACTGCCACCAGCGGTAAAAGATCCGAGGTTGATGGCAGATACGGTGGGTATCTTTTAATGTAGCTGGCTCTCCACCGTCGTCCACTTAGCCATTGCTCGCCAGTGAAAGGATGCGTTTTTAGGCGATAAAAGGAAGGTTTATTTACATGATGAGAAAGATGGAACTGTACAGAGATTCCACAGAGATTCAGCGACTATTTACAAAATGACTTCAGCTTTTATAGCCCGTTGTTTCTTTACACGTCATTTTGAAGAAGGCGGTTACCACTGTTGCCACGAGCCAGGTGACGTGAAGTCTCAGTGGTCCACCCATCAGAAAGGGTGCAGATGTTGGACCACTCAGCTGATGAGAAACATGGGCGAAAAAGTCCAATGAGTAGCACGAGCGCACCTCACCCGGCCCACGCCGAGTAAGGTGCGCACTCGGTCCACGCCTTCAAGACATCGCAGGGCGAGGAGGTAAAGTGTGGTGGAGGGGAAAGTTGAGCTCCTCCGGGGATATGGCCGCTGACGCGAACATCAGCAGCAGTCCAAGGCTGCGTTTTATCACAGTGTCCCGGAACTTTCTCGAACATGGCCGTCCAAGTGCCCGTTTCCTGAGAACGGCCACGGCGACGCCTTCCCACGCTTCCGAACTGTCGGTGCTGTTGTGACGACCTCGCGTGGGCAACAATAGCCGAGTCGAGAGGTTCACCCCATGAGAACTGCAACAGTGACGCCGTCTCACGCTGTTCGACTCTGTTCAACAAAAAGGATTATTCGTAATAGTTCCGTCGAGTTACTCGTAACTCGACTATAGCAAACTGTCAGGTCCAATTGCAGGGCAGCGTCGTGCTTTTTGCTCCCGTCCAGGTGTCGATATCGGGGACAAAGCATTCTTGCAGACCGACGCACGCACAATGGCGTCTGCTAAGACGAATTGCTGGGCCGAACGTAACAACCTGTGGGCCCATCGGACGTCTTTAACAGTTCGCGTCTCTGGAATCAGCAATTTTTTGAAAACACGATCTTTACTGGGAAACCGAAGAAGATGCTCTTATCCGCAAAGGAGGTGAGAGTAGATGCAGTCGAACATGAACAAAAGAAGTATGACATTGGCCCTGCGTACAGAATCCCAAGAAGTATGCTCAGTGTGATATTGGAGAATAAGACGGATGTTAAGGCCAAAAAGGTAGTGTAAAGGTGTCCGGCGCCCGACGAGCACGCACAGCTACGTATAAAGATGTTTAGGCACTGTTTACATTGACGCCGTACTTTTTCACGCGTATGACACTCCCACTTTATAAGTAGTCGCACGCACAACTATAAACCGCAAAGACGTTATAATAATTATTTACCACGCATTGTACTGGAGCTGCCTTTTTTGCATTACCGTGAAGCTGTGTCGTTATGCCAATCTGCGCACGAAAAATTGCGTTGTACATATTATAAAATTTCTTGAAAGACTTTACAATGATTTGTAGAATATATCGAATTCATGCTCTTTTGTGAGTTTTATGCACACACATTCAGCTCTATATTAGGGATGTTCAAGTTATTGATGTGGAAGGATCAAGTTTTTTTTAAATTCTTATCGAACGTCAAAATTTTTTGGCTGAAACATATTTCATGCAGTTAACTTCCAGAGCTATCATTTTCCTTTTTTTTTTGAAGATGCCGCCCGAGTGCAAGGACTTCGTGTGGTCACCTGAGGCACCACCATCATAATCAACGAAGAGTGGGAAGGGACAGGGCTTAATCCCCTCTTTCCCCACATCACCTGGTAAAACTGCTGGAATTTAAATAAAGTCTATTCATTAATTTTCTCTTGATTGGTACCCAAATGATAGAAAATTCTCAACTATTCATAACAATAATGAACTGTCTGGTCATAATGAAGGACGCTTGGGTGGGCTTAGCGTACATCAAGAAAAAATTATTCTTATATGTAAACGTGTTAGGCATAGAAGAAACCATGCCCCGTACTTGCAAAAGCGTCCTACGCGATACTTTTCTGTGTGAGAAATTTTCAGCAAGTCTAAACTCTGAACACATTAACGATAGTGGTGGATTAATTTCAATAAAGAACATTTCATAACCAAAAGCTTTGAGAACTCATCCCTTGGACCGTGGACGGCAGTAAAAGTGACCATGCTGGTACAAATAGAAGTCAATAACAAATATATTCCTAAAACTATGCCATTGCCAATAAACTTTAAGAATATAGATTATTTATTTACAAGTTGCAAGCGAGAGATACGTCCAAGTTAAAGTGGCTTGGTGGTTGGATTATGTCATTACCCGACTAGAATTTTTTTTCTGAGTACCAGTGTATGTTCAATATTAATATAATACGTCCTTGGGCTATTTTAAGCCTTGTATTCAGGAAACATCTATTCATTTAAAACAAAAACTCTCAGGAAACGGTCAAGAACACAGAAAATTGTGCTAAACTGTACCTACTGTTCATTCAACAGAACGAAACTCAAATATGTACAATTCACTGTCACAAGTCCAAATCATACTAATAAGAATTGATGGGGTTTAACGTCCCGAAACAAGTGTGATTATGATAGAAGCAGTAGAGAAGGGCTCCAAAACTTTCGACCACCTGGGGTTCCTTAACCTTCAACGAAACTTATGCTCTATTTCGCCACTTTGGTTCAGCGCTACCTAAGCTACGGGGTTTAAGAAAGCCACATGCTTGTACAGCGAAATGTAGTCCCACATACATGTACGCTAATATTGACAGGGTTAACTAGAAATAGCGTTTTTTTGTGTGTTTCACGCCACATCGATGCATGATGTGTTTATTTTTCTTCGCATTCTTTTCTTGCGCATTTATTTGTTTGTGTTGGTTACCACCGATTACTGTGTTTATGAATCAACATCGCAGCACCCATGCAAAAGTGACTGCCACGGTGTAGCAAGAGCAAGTTCGACACGCCCACTGCACTGACAACAGTAAACAAACGGTGAAATAAGTCATCAAATTGCTTCATCCCATTCTGGGACTAAAGCATCAGGTACCTTCTGTCGATATTACCGGAATATGGTGCTTGCTTAGACGCACCTGCTAAGCCTGATGCGCCGAGGTAGTGTTCAGACTGCATCGTCAGACCAAGAACGCTGAACCTCCTAATATCGGACATGCAACTTCGCAAAGCATTCCGTGCGCGTCGGATCCTCCTTCGGAAGAAACAAAAAAGAGAGAAAAGGAGCGCTGCAGCGGGAGACACGATGGAACGCGTCGACGGAGCAACAGACATATGATAACCATAAATAGCGTCGCAGAAAAACAGCCACAAAGGGAAGTTATCCGCTGGTATGATATTCTACTGATCATCAGTGCAGCGGCAAACTCACGCTATTTCAAGTTCCCGGTAGTTGACTGTTTTATAGCTTTACTTCATTTTTAGTTCATAAACTAGCCACAATACCTACAATTCGGTGAGCAGACGCCGTGAATACGGTAAGCAGACGACACGGTGCGAATGAATACATGTTGAGGGGCTAAGAGTCCTTCCTATTGGATGAGGGGCCCTGTAGTCTCCATAGTGCTGAAGGGAACGTCTGAAACAGAGTAATTAGTACACGGGCTTCGAGTATTTTCGCCTCCATCGAAAATGCGGCTGCCACAGCCGCAATTAGATCCCGTGACCTATGGGTGAGCACTCGAGCCCCATATATTCTCTAGGGCGCCATGGCGGGTTCTAAATTGCAATCGCCTCACAACACACACACGAAAAAACGCAAACCAAACAACAAAAACTCACGCAAATAGAACACGCTACCTTAAGGCGAATTCCGCTTGTAGATCCGGAGCGGCCGCCAAAATCCTGGAGCGAGCACTCGGATTCCGCCAAGCCAGATTTGCGAGTGGAACACACCAGATTTGCGAGTGCATCACGCTGCCTGAAGCCGCACCGGAAGTTGTTTGCACATACGTCACTAAACCAATACCGGAAACTTCCTCAACATAGCCGATTATATTCGCCTATAGTGTCCACACGTCGGCCGTGCACACGGCAGAAAAGCACGTATGGCTCGTCGTCCTCGCTACTTCTACTGCTAGCAGAACTATAGTGCTCTCGCTGTCGCTCAAAGCAAGAAGCAAACCAGCAGCATAAAACAATGTCATTTTAGAATGTAAACAAGTGCACAAGGCACTGCCTAAAATGAGCAAAAAACAACGCTGAAGGCAGCTGAAGGCAACATCGCTGCCCGACTGTACCAGAAATTAAGGCAATGTATTCTAGGAGTTACAGCGATATACGTCTGTGCAAGACGGAGAACGCAGAAAGCTCCTTCACGGCATGGGTTGCTGCTAATCTGCGTGTGGAATACGCGAACTTGCTCCGAATCCACCGACGGAATGCAGATTCTCGGCCGCGGAGCAATAAAACTTGCTCCCGCTCGACGAGTGGAATTCACCATTAGTCGTTCTTGTTCATTCTTGGAGATTATAAAAAAAGAGTGCATGAATGCTTCCTCCTTTCAGCATAATATCACCACAAAGCGGTTTTTGAATACGCTTCGCCTTTACTGGATATGGAAAGACCTTAGAAATTTTATGTGCTAACAGATGCAAGCTTTTTTAAAATCTCTATACAATAGGTATAACAATAACAATAATGGCAAAGATAGAGGAATATATGATTTGCAGTCGATTTAGGTGAGCAATGCATGTGTTTTGTTTTGTAAATGTGAAGTCTAATGTGACTTGACCATCTGACTGCGGGCTTTAAATATTTGAGCCCTACTCCGTTGAATCAACAGTTGGTAGTCCAGCCACTTTCCTGCCTTCACTATTACTTGAGATCGTTTGCTTTGGGTGGTTGTATATTTGCTAAATTTTCTTTTTGCAAATTAACTATTGGAGCACTACTGTCGCATTTTATAACTGCACCGTTGTCGTTGCGGTATACGCGTCACACTAATCACAGCAACAAACAAATAAGCTTACAGCTTCACTGTCCGAAGGTCCTCAATGAGAAGAACTGGCTGAAGTTTTTTTTAATTTTCGAAATTGTTTCGCGAGATAATCTGAAAGACATCGAAAACACGACAGACTTAAGGACAAAGAAAACAAAGGAACTGAAACAACGAGCTAAGATGAGCCTCTCTACCATTGCACAACCACGTACTTGCTAGTTTGTCCTGACATATCAGTTCTCATCGATTACACCATGGAGGTCGTGGTCTTGCCGAAGTCTTGCTACACGGTCAGTAAACAACTGCCGCTAACCAAACGAGGAATTCCCTCGTCCCCAACAGATGCGAGACGTTCTCATAATCCCTTGTTGACCTTTCGAGACGGTTGGTGCAATGTAACAGGCGAAGCCATCTCATAATGGGGGCAGGTTGCAGTACAAGCACAAGCTATACGATCCAAGCCGTCCGTTAAGGCGCTTCGCGAACAGGCAAGAGCAAGCAGACTAACAAGAGCAGAAAAAGCAGGACCACCGGCTTTGAGGATCAAGAAACGCTTTGTTTTTCGCGTCGTGCGTAGTTTCGACAGTCAAGGAGCTTATTCGGATCTCAATATACGAACAAGCTCTGTGGTTGTATTCCGTGTGAAGATAAGCATGCAGGCTGAACTCGTAATCTTTGGGTATTCAAGGTCAGTGTGTGTAACAGGGTTTGCCAGTGCAACCGACTTCTTGCTATATCTGGCCAAAGGTCTGCCACTAACGACAGTGCTCATTCCTCCCATTTTGCTAGGTTTGTCAGACGAATTGTATCTTTCCCTACACCAAGAGATCGCAATTGCGATAGCTTATGTGTCTGTGTTTTTGCATACGAGGGGTATGAGCTGGTTTGCATTTAGTGTAACAAAAAAAAGACATGCTTGGCGTGACGAATTGGCCAGGTGTTTTTTTGTACCCTACGCACCTGGTCACAATAGTTTTTTTTATTCGCCAATGTGCGTAAGTGACATAAATTGCTTAAATATTTATTTGCATATTAAGTATAACAAAAAGCATTCCGTGCGATAGTTTTAAGAGCATAATGAACAAATGTTCTAAATTTTGTTTTTATATAGCTTGCAACGGAAAAGTGGCAGGATGTGTTTCAAAATGCCACAGTATTCATTTCTTGCTCAGATCTGATAAACTGGGTGATTAAGAAAGATTACTTGATTTGTATTCATGTTTTCTTTTCTATCCTATCTCTAAAGATATTCAATATAAAAGTTGTCACCTTCGTTCACAAATGTCCCATCAGTTTATCTACGCCAAGTTAGCCACCCTGTTGATTTGTCCCAGCTTTTTATTTACTATTTGGTAAATTAGAAGATATACTTGGGAAGTTAGGTGAAACAGCCTATATATGGGTGACTGTGTAATTTTAACTGCTCGTGCGTTAATGGCAGTGCAATTTCAAGACTGCAATTCTGCTAAAGGGAGCAAAAATGAGCGCCTATGCTCACGCGAGGGTCTCCCTTAATTATATTGATGTTCTCACTCATTCGCAATACTCTGTATCCCTCTTTTTATTAGGAAAGACAAAATCAAGTTTTCCCTCTTTCATTAAACCTCCATTTCTCAGTAATAGTCGTGGTGTATATGCATGTATGTCGGTTAATGTCTCCCACAGTCATGCCTACGAATTAGCTAACCAGAATCGTCTAGGAATGCATGCATCACGCTGACTTTCTGCCAATGCTGTAGACTAACATCGCTCGTTGACATGAAAATCGTGCCAGACATCATGACTTGTACACAGAATGGGAAAACACACTTTTGGTTAACTTTGGCGGCTGTTTTCTTGTTATCACTAACCCTCAAAATTATGGGAGTTACAATACCTATTCTTTCAAAGCGTCTGCTACGTGTATCTGCTCGTAATGCGTCGTTTCACCTTTTGGCCTGCAATAAAATATTTACTGTGGTTTGGTTGAAATCACGAAATGATATGTTCATAAACGGTTAATTTCTACCGATCTGATGTGTATGCCAATTTAGGTCCATGATGACAATTATTGGGTATTTGCTTTTAGAAGTAGTTCTAGCGTAAGTATCTTTTCTTTTTTTCTTGAGCATGTGCTTTGTTTTCATATGCACAACAAACAGATATTGCAATGTTGAGGTTTGCGGTCGCGTCAATTGGCACCAAAGTTCGGAGGAAACTTTTGAAAATTTTCTGCGGTCTCGTTCCAAGACTTATTTCTTCGCCTATGTGTCTTACCTCAAGTGTTAATACGAGAGAAGATATTATTTTGAGATAGTTACACTAGCTGCCTGCCTCTTACCTCCTCGTACCACACTATGTCCAACGTTTTTATTAGGCTAACAGGCATCTGTTTGGAAGAACTATTATAGAGCAAGAACGTCTCTTTGAGTACGCGACAAAGTTTATTTTACTCTAAATATTGCCGAATAAAAAGAGGGACACGCTCAGTGAATATCTCTATAAAGAATGCAAGGAATCCAGCTGTCTCTGTATTTTGCTGTGATTTCTTCCATTGGTACTCCGAAAAACTTTATATTCAAGCTATCTAAAACGAATGCAATAAGCTTAACATATATCGCCTAATATATCTGAAGGTAACGCTGGCGTTCCTCATTAAACAGCACATTTATGCTTCGAACTTTGACAAACAAGTGATGACACACTTTCTCAGCTTGATTGGTCAACTACGTCTCGCCGTACACAGAGAGGCACCGCCTGCACGAAAGTGAACACACGGTTAGCAGTCATTCCTTGCGATTGCTACCTGCAACGCTAATGCGCCGATGAGAGCGTTGTCTCGATGCCGCAGTTTTCTAGCCCATTGCATTACCTCATGTTTTGTTACTACACAGCAAGCGGTGTCTTGAAACACACCCGATGCTAAGAATGCTGCGTGGGTCATCGGCTCCCTTGCATTGATCATTACTGCTGAGCTGTAGAGGGTGGTCAAATACGAAGAAGAGGGAGGAGAAGATGGCGGTGAGCCGTTCCTGCCAGAACAAAGCAAGATCACGTCACCGTGCACATTGGCAGACATTCGCCCGCCTACTATACCAGTCTTCATTATGAAACAATCTTTTTGGTCAGTTGCTAGCATGCCGGGAGATTCTTGTCGTGTCAAAGCCCCTGGGTTGTCCCTGAAAAGAACGATACCTTGCTATGGAGACAGCGCTGTTACAGAAATACAAAGACTGATAAGGACGTAGGGCGCCAAATTTGTGTACCGAACCATAATCAGTTACCTGATTTCTTCGTCGCTGCAGTGAACTGCCCGGTAGCAGGGATGAACTAAGGCGACAAAAACGTGATGTCGCCATAGGCTTCAAAGCCGAGCCTTCGATCGCCCCCTGTATCGAACAGCCTCCTTTTCACCTTGTAACTCCTAATAAGACATAATGTTTAGCTTGTCTTTGGATCCAGTTTTATTTATATTTCTGCGCTCTAAATATCGCTTTGTCCCACTTTCTTGTTAGTAGGAGCGTTTTTACGTTGTCTCCTCCACGGCATGCTACAACAGCGGTCACGAATTCACCCTAATTATTGGTATAAAATCTAAGTGAAATGGCCACTTTTCTACCACGACGTTGCTCATGCACTTTTTCTGTCTGCCTTTGCGTAATTACACATGAAGCTTCAGTTTCAAAATAGACTGAAATGCTTCCATTTCTAGGACAGCTTTTTCTATTTGTTTATGGATTTCTTGGTCCTTTAACGGTGCAATGGCTTGCTTGCTTACTTCTTCGCATTTTTACTCCGTTGTGCCTGTGCCTATTCCTTTTGGTTTTGGTTTTCCCTTGTTTAGTTTTCCAATTGCTGTTTTGCAATACTTCAAGCAAACAGTAGCGTAGCCAAGCGGGGGTTAAGGGGGTTCAACCCCCCCCGTGACATTTTTCGTCCAACACCCCCCACCCCCACCTGCCACTTACCTTTTTTTTTTCGTCGCTTCGCGCTGACAATGATTTAGAAAGTAAGCGCTGCTACTATCACAATATAATTCCTGGGCACTTTTACAATGAATAATGTCTGCATACGGAAAAACGGGTCGTTGTGTTTCTCAAGGCGTATCATTCTGTGAGATTTTGGGTAGGAATCTCGGCCGCCAGTATTTTCAGTTCGCACGGCAACGGGATTAATGCTCCAGCGGTGGTCATACTTGTACCCGCCGGGACAGATCTCTCCGGAGTCGATCACTGCGATAATTTTCAATAGGGAGAGGTTCGTTTTACTGTAAATATCCAGACACAGTTCCAAGGTGTGATAGGCCACGTTCAAGCACATTACAGAGTGACTCTTAGTACGTCTGCTAAGATATATACTCAAGCTGAAAAATAACATTTCTATTTAACCTTCGCACGTTCTGCTAACATCTAAACACATACACACGCTCGCGCGCACGCACACACGCGTGACAGAATATTCGGTTTATACATCTAACTCGGCTTGTATGCGAATGTACAACATATTTATACTTATCTTTATTATGCCCTAACTTCTAAGGCACTTCGAAGTGTTGTCTAGTGACGAAGGTGGAACACAGGCAAACGTGCAGGCTAATTACAGCCTTTGAAAGGCCTACTAAAGTACTGATCATGTAACTTAGGCTCATAAATAAAAAGACGGTGGTCATAAACCTAAAGCAGCGTAATGAGATATGCAGTGTGGGCAGCTGTAGTGAGCACAAGATTTATTGTTTAGCACTACGGCAAACAGCGAAAGAATAAGGAACATAAAGCTGGAAAAAATATACGACAAATTATATATACTGATTCGCTTCATCTGTTAGTTTCTTTACATTGACTTGACTGGAAGGGCACACCGAGTGAGTTCTGCAACTAGCGACATGACTTGCGTCAAGAAATGCACAGAATGAAGAAACTGGGGAGGGCGTGTTATCACGTAAAATTACGAGTAACATACATAGTAAGCATAGTTTTTTTACAAAAGATGAACAAAACTTAGTGCAAGCAATGTCTCACGCCGCAAACACGCACATTACATTGCAGAATGGTGTTGATTATTTGTTTAAATTGACACAAAAATTATCCTGCGCATTGCATGTCACATTACATGCCCCATATGCTACTCGAAGTTCGCTAGAATTGCCACATGCAAATTTGAGTTGCATTGTCGTTAACACCATCCGTATCTGCTAACCATGCCTGCAAGTGAAAGATGCCACTGAAAAGCAAAGAGTAGGCAACGGAAGAGAGCGAAATCACTCCGCCATGCTATCAAACTGATTTTCAGCAATATGTCTCATACAGTTGAACTAGCTTCCCTACAGCTTGACAGAAAGTAGCGCATACTGATCTTACCAAAACCGTCTTTTTTACTACCCGCCAGGGTGGTCCAGTGGTTGTGGTGCTCTATTGCTGACCCGCAAATAGCGGATCAGATCCCTGCGGTATTTTTGATATAGGCGAGAATGCTTGAGCCCCATGCACTTTGATTTAGGTGCTTTTTAAAAGCAAAGTAGTAAAATTTCCGGATCACCCCACTACGGCGTCATTCTTAGTCATATCGTCGTTTCTGAATGTTCATCATCATCATGATCATCATCAGCCCGACTACGTACACTGCATGACAAAGGCCTCTCCCGTGTTCCGCCAGTTAACTCGGTCCTGTGCTTGCTGCTGCCACTTTATACCCGCAAGCTTCCTAATCTCATCTGCCCACCCTACTTTCTGTCTCCCCCTAACCCGCTTGCCTTTTTTGGTAATTAAGTCACTTACTTTTAATGACCAGCGGTTATCTTGCCAACGTGCTACATGTCTGGCTCATGTACATTTCCTCATCTTGATTTTAACTATGATATTCTGGACCCCGGTTTGTTTGCTGATCCACTCTGCTCTTTTCTTGTCTCTCAATGTTACACCTATCATTTTCCTTTACATTGTTCGCAGCGTCGTCCTCAATTTAGGCTGAACCCTCTTTGTAAGTCTCTAGGTTTCGGTTCCAAAGCTAAGTACTGGAAAGATGCAGCTGTTATATACCTTCCTCTTCAAGGATAGTGGCAATCTACCAGTCATCATTTGAGAGTGCTTGCCGAATGTCCTCCACCACATTCTTGTTCTTCAAGTTACTTCAATTTCATGGTTTGGCTCCGCGGTTATTAACTGTCCTAAGTTGACGTAGTCTTTTACAACTTCAAGTGCATTATTACATATCTCGAAGCGCTGTTCTCTTCTGAGGTTGTTGCACATTACTTTCGTTTTCCGCAGATTAATTTTAAGACCTACATTCTTAAAACTGAGAGAGTGCGGTGCTCTTTTTTTGGGAGAGTGCTTTCTTGCCCCATATTCCACTTTTTTTTCCAGAGTAAATTACCTGTTGTTGAGGTAAAATTCAAAGATTCTCTTGAGCGGGCCAAAGCACTCAACCTCAACAGAGTAGCATAATGCTTCCCGAAGCAGGGTAGCATGAACTTACCAAAGAGAGTAACAGTAAACCTCACACACAAAAAAAGCAGAACGTGAGCCGAAATTGAGCTTTAAAATTGTTTTTGACTGATCTCTGTCCGCGCAGATTGTAACAATAGCTAAATAAGAACACCACGACAAAAAGAACAATGTAGTAATGTGAAGAAAAAAACACAACCGAGTGTGATTCGAACCTTCAACCTCTAGACAAACTACAGATTGCTCGCCTGCTATGCTAACCAATATAACACACTGGCTTTGTTGTTCTTTATTGTCTGTGTAAATACAGCATTCACAAAAAAATATAAAACAAAGGACAAACATGAACAAAAACATTGCTCACGTGTGAATGTCCAGAAGCTTAATCGAATTGTTCCTGTTTTCTTTTGGGGTTCTCCTTCGGAACTACACCACACTGACAGACGGCAATGGGGCGTTTATTTCTTTATGTCATAAGTAATTTTGGTGACATATCTGCAATATCTTGTTCAGACGCATAGATTTGAGTGTTTCCGCGCTTCTCAAAGCCAGCCGAACTGTAGTTAACGTGTTTACTCTATCTTGTGCTTCGTGAGATTAGAATGTTTATCCTACACGTGTTTTACAGTAGAAACGGGATTGATTGATTGATTTGTGGGGTTTAACGTCCCAAAACCACCATATAATTATGAGAGACGCCGTAGTGGAGGACTCCGGAAATTTCGACCACCTGGGGTTCTTTAACGTGAGTAGAAACAGGAAGATTAGCGCAACTGATTATATGAACCCCATTTGCACTAACTTGCTAAGTGGTTAGTCGTTTCTACGTACGAAACATCGCGCTTCTGAAGTGTACACTAAACAATTTAGTTTTTTGTTGCCCTCTTGGACATACCTTTGATCATTCCTGTTCACCTTCTACGACTAAAGCCACAATACTTCACTGTAGCCGCACCGTACGTCAGGTTTATGACCCCACCCGGTCGTAGCGAAAAACATGAATATTAATATAAGGAGAATGCCATAGCCGTCTGCGTTGAGTTTCGGTCATGACCTATTGAATGAGATAGTATTCGAATATTTCTCTACATATCACTTAAGCTAAAAACGCTGATATATTAAGAGTTCCAAGTGCCGCGCTAAAATTCACTGGCGCGGGCTGGAAACGCTTTTCTTTTGTTAATCGTCTCGAACGCCTCAACAAAGAAATGTATTACGTTTTACTGCATATATGTGGTAATACTAGGTAGTGCTAATCACTCGCGGTGTGCCGGCGCATCTGAAAGTAACGAGGGCAGGAGTATAACTGCATTTTACTCTCTCATTCCTGAGGAGTATATGGACATTTCATTCTCTGAAATAGCCGAAGAGTAGAAAGCTGTTTCACTCTCTCGTTTCATACGGAGTGAAAATTAATTTCACTTTATCTGTTGCTTTGCGAGAGTAAAAAACACTTTGAATAGTAACTTCGTCTTTTTACTCCTGCGATACCCTCCACAGCTTTTAGAGTGTACATTTCTGCTCTCCTTGTTTAACTTCGAGATCATGAGCTGCAATACATCCACTGAGTTACTCAGCAATGCGATGTCATTGGCGAAGCGTAGGTTACTTAGCCCCCCCCCCCTCCCCCATTAACTCTTATCTCTAGCTATTCCCATTCTAGGCCTCTTAAAACCTCCTGTAAGCACGCAGTAAATAGCAATGGGGAGATTGTATCCCCTTGATTTACACCCCTTTTGATTAATTTTTTGCCACTTTCTTTATGGAGCACTATGGTGGCCATTGATACCCTGTAGATTTCTTCCTAAATGTTTATATAAGCTTCGTCGATGCCCTGATTCCACAGTGTCCACATGACTGCTGATATTTCTACTGAATCAAACGCCTTCTCGTAATCTATGGAAGCTACGTATAGTGGTTGGCTGTATTCTGACCATTTTTCTATTACCTGATTGATAGTATGAATGTGGTTGATTGCTCAGTATAGCCTGTCCCAAATCCTGCTTGTGCCTTTGGATGATTGAATTCTAATGTTGTCTTTAATTGTGTTAGAAATCGATTGATTGATTTGTGGGGTTTAACGTCCCAAAACCACCATATGATTATGAGAGACGCCGTAGTGGAGGGCTCCGGAAATTTAGACCACCTGGGGTTCTTTAACCTGCTCCCAAATCTGAGTACACGGGCCTACAACATTTCCGCCTCCATCGGAAATGCAGCCGCCGCAGCCGCGATTCGAACCCGCGACCTGCGGGTCAGCAGCCGAGTACCTTAGCCACTAGACCACTGCGGCGGGGCAATTGTGTTAGAAATTACCTTTGTAAATAGCTTGTATGCGATGGAGAGCAAGCTGATCGGCCTATAATTCTTCAAGTCATTGTCGTCTTCTTTCTTAAGTAATAAGACGATGTTAGCATTCTTCCGAGATTCTGGTACTCTTCCTGTCAGACGACACTTCGTAAGCAGGATGTCTAGTTTTTCTAACCCAATCGGTCCTCTGCCTTTTAGCAGATCTTATGTTATCTGATTCTCACGAGCAGCTTTGCCTTTTTGCATGCTCTCCGAGATTTCTCTGACTTCTATTATTACTGGTGGGGTGCCATTAGGGTTACTGCTATGGTTGTTATATTGAGGTCGTGGTTGGGCCAGCTACCGTAGAGATCTCTGTAATACTCCTCCGATATTTTACCTATCTTATCCATATCAGTAGTTACTTTGGCTTCCTTGTGCTTTAGTGCATATATCTGGTTTTGCCTATCCCGACTTTCCTCTTCACTGTTTTGAAGCTTCCTCGGTTCTTCAAAGCGTGTTCAATTTTCTCCTTGTTATACCTTCTGACATTGGATACCTTACGATTAATAATCAACCTGGAAAGCTCTGCCAATTATATCTTATCTGTCGTATTTGAGGCCTTCATTATTTGACGCGTTTTAATGAGGTTCGTCCTGTCCTGAGACATCTTGCCAGTGCCCTGTCTGAGCACCGTACGTCCAACTTCCACTGCGCACTTCGTAATGATACTCGTCAGATTATTATTTATTGCGCGAACTCTAAGGCTGATTTCCTCGATAAGAGCCGAGTACCTGTTCTGACACGAGACTCGGAATTCTTGTACTTTCTATCTAAGCGCTAGCTTTATTCACTTCTTGCGTAACAGTTTCTGTCGTTCCTTCTTCAAGTCTAGGCTAATTCGAGACCGTACCACTCTATGGTCATTGCATCATACCTTGCCAAACACTTCCACATCTTGTACGATGCCTGAATGTGCACTCAGTATATATTCTATTTTGATCTTGCTTTCGCCATTAGGGCTGCTTCATGTGTTCTTGCGATTCCCTCGTTTTCGGTAGAAGGTATTCAAGATGTGTAAATTATTGCGTTCTGTGAATTCTACTAATAGCACCCGCCTGGTATTTCTAGTATCGATGCTATAATATCCTACTGCCTGGTCTTCAGCCTGCTTCTTCTTTACCTTGGCACTGAAGTCGCTTATCAACTGTTAAACCCATCAATTGATCATTACCAACTATTTTTTACTGTTGTTCAGATCATGTCAATCCAAGAATAACTTCAGTTAACTTTCATCGTTGATTGAGCTGGCGTCTATGGTTGATATCACACACACAGACAATCAGCTGAAGCTGACTACGTTCCCGTCAAAGAACAGAGGGGATGTCTTTCGGACGAATTTGTATTTCATAGTGGATGTTCAGAGAGCAATGCCACATAATCTTTCATGTGTTGTAGTTCTCCGTTACAACTTTAGACGTCTCAGCGATGAAAAAAAGCGTTCGGCTTCAGCTGTGCTCACTGGCAGAGTTGCCGGAATCTTTCGAAGATGTTGCATGTTTGGAAAAAGTACCTCTGGGCAATCGGCAACCGCTGGCGTCACAGACATGCTCCGCGTTTCTTACTTCTCTCGCTTCCATTTCGCAGCCTATACTACTAAATCCCCTTGCAGTGCTGAAGTTGAGATAATGTTCATGTATACTTGTCAGTAAACATCTCAGCAGTGGGAAGAGTGGTAGATTCGGGAATGTTCTGTGGCAGAAGTGAAGAAAGCATCTTCAAGGTGCACCAATGCCTTTTAAAGCGCTCATGAAAGTGGTCTATAAATAGTCCAGAAAACGCCAGTAATACTGAAAACCTAAAGTGCTCCTCCACGGCAGTCACTGGCAGGTTAGTTCAATGAAGCTGCCTGCCTGCGACAAGCGGTATTCTCATTTTCGCCAGCTGTCAAGTGTGCACAGAGAGCAGCGTCGATTTTCGAGAAATAATCATCAAGCGTTATACCGTACGGCATTTCTGTGCGACTATCGAGTCTCATAGAAGGACGCTGTTTGTCCTAGGACACATACTATGAAGCAACACGTGTAGGCAGCCTATTTCAAGAGGTGAATTAACATTGAGAGGAAGCAACGAGCTCAGCACTGTTTGGGCAGTGACCCTGAATGTGAGAAACGAGAACTTTAGCGACGATACATGTCGGCTGGTAAAGTTCCGCCTTAAACACTAGCGCTCGTTTCTCCCCTGGCGGAAAGTATTGCGGGTACACATTTCCTCCGCTTCCCTTGAGGCGCCGGTAAAGTCGCGCTCACCGAGTATCTTACTCTGCGCTCGAGATGTCTGACGCTTGTGATTGCGGCAATACGGAAGACTGGTAGTCACTGTCGCGTTGTGATGAAATACCACAAACGCGAATGAACGCGAAAGAGGTGATGGCAGTAAAAAAATTCCAGTGACTCCCATCGGAATGCCTGAAACAGACAACCAGCAGGCATGGGCGGTGTACAGTAGAGCGTAAGTAAACTCGTGTCTCATGGGCTGGCAGTTCTCGTCGGAGTTCACGCGTTCTGAGAAATGGATTATTGTGCCCTATGCTCTAAGCAACTCCTAAATTCATTCCTTCACCACTGGTGAACCGATCAATGAAGCTTTTGTGTGGTTCGAGGCTGCTCCTGTTCGGGCTGATGTAAGTGTTGGAAACATGAATGCACGTATGCTGATTGGTGAAATTCTTTGTATAGTTCTGAATCTCTTCGGGTAAAAAAAAAGTCGGCTGCACGCTTGCAAACAACGGAAGACACCTTGCCGCAACGCTATCGCTTCAGTGAGCCGAGTGAAGAGAGCTACGAAAAGAAAGCGAGAAAATACCACGTTTTTTGCGCGTATTTAAGTGTTTTAGCGCATATTCGCAGTGACCAAGTTTTATGTGAGTAGGTATAGTCCAGTTGCACGTGCACTTTGGATTGAGACCAAGTGAAAATTTCTCATCAGTAATCACCTTGCCCTCGCAGATTGCACGATAAAACTTCTGCGAATGGAGTACTTCATTGCTTTCAATAGTCACCGTGCAACTTAAAGTCTGCTAAAAAATAACGTGTGCAAAATGGTGTAGCCGACATGCAGCATATCTAACAAAAATATTACTTATTGCGAATCGCAAGCATGCTTAGATGCACGAAGTAAAGTAAAAAAAAACGTTGACTAAAAGTTACCACTGCGTCAGGGCTGCTTGACATATAGAAATTAATATAAAAATCATTCCTTTAGGCATGAAGTGAAGGACATTGACAGTAAGAAATTCGCTCAGCAAAGTAAGCAAAACCAAAATGTAATTATGAATGTACAAACACACGCCTCGTATACCTCTCATTCCTCATAGTAAGCGGACCCCTCCTTGACCGGCCAAAGGCACTTCGCCCCGATGAGGACTACGCTTAACAAAGATCTACGCTTAACAAGGATCTACGCTTAACATCTACGCTTAACAAAGATTAACGATTAACGATGTCTTCTTAGATCAGGTAGGTTTTCGAAGACTAGTTCATTCAATGGTGCGGCGAGAGGCCGTTGCTCTAAAGGCCACTGTACCTGCTGTTTACTGTATTTAGAGTACTTCTTGCAGTACTGTCCCGCAGCCGTGGTCTAGTGGCTAAGGTACGGGGCTGCTAACCCGCAAATCTCGGGATTGAATCCCGGCTGCAGCGGCTGCATTTTCAATGAAGGCGAAAATCCTGTTGGCCCGTGTGCTCAGATATAGGTGCACGTTAAAGAATCCCAGGTGGTCTAAACTTCTAGATCCGTCCACTATGGCATCTCTCATAATCTTATGGTGGTTTTGGGACTTTAAACCCCACATATAAATCATTCTTACAGTACCTTTATTTGCTCTCTTAAAAACCATACGCTTGAGGAGAGGGGGAATCTCATGACATGATATACATACACACCATCTCTTTAAATTACCGCCAATAGTGACATCAAAGAGAAAAGCTGATAGTGTTGCCCCCCCTCCCCCTCGGGTCTTTGTGAACCCCCTCCGCGAAAAAAATTTCTGGCTACGCCCCTGCAAGCAAATGTCGCACAAAATTTTGCAAGCTAGCGAGTTTAGTATTATGTCTCGTTTGTAATAATAAGGCTGAAGAGGAACGCTATATTTGGGTTTTCGCATGGGGATACATACTTATTCAGCTTGTTAAATATAATCAGAGGCATATACATGTTTTCTTAAGATCTACCATGAGACAGGTTTATTATGGAGCTATATAGGTGATAATTAGTATTACAGACATTGGCAAATTAAGACATTAACAGCAATTATACTGGCGTGGCCCTCTCTGCTTCCTCAATCATGTGGGTGCGCGAGCTTTCTTTTTAAAAGCTGTACTGACCGCGCAAGCGTACAATGCTAACGTTTACGCGTACTCCATAATGTTTTTCTAGAATATTCTCCAGCAATCACTGAAAAAGAAGCAAAACATCATGTTACATTCTCTGTTAGCACTTGAAAGTGAAAACCTGTGAACACTTGGTAATTGATCCATTGAGTTACTCAAACGGTGGCCTCACATCTTGCAGAACATAACAAGCATCAGTGCGAGGCACGAATGAAATAAACCTCAGAATTTGGAGAAATTTTCAGGCAGCGCCCTCTCTTATCGGCAACCATGGTGCATTAATGTATATAAAATGGAATTACAGGAAAAATAGTCATACCTGAGACAAAAAAATCTGCTTATCACGAACGACTCCTGGTTCTGAACGGCAAATACTTTATTTATCATTCTAATAAAATTACTGTCGCACTACAAACTGCATGACATCCCGGAGAACCTAAAGGGGTCATGACACGGTAACCCAACTATTTGTAATCTTCAGCGAAAACCAGCAGTACAGGGTCTATTATGCTCATACATGTTTATACAGAATGATGATCAATTCAAAACATTTCTTGGAGAACTTCGGCGAGTTTGGCCGTATCTATCTATCTATCTATCTATCTATCTATCTATCTATCTATCTATCTATCTATCTATCTATCTATCTATCTGTCCAGCCGCCTATGACATTTAGCTCTTTTAGCCAATTGGATGTTGGGATCTATACTAAACTGGGTATGGCATAAGCTGACTGTATCACGAGCATAAGTAACTTGTGATAACATGAAAATCATGACAAGCATGTGATGAATGTCATGATATACATGTAATGGTCTTGCTGCTCCAGCGGGGGTTTCGTTCACATGACATATTGCAAAACTGGTGCGGTATGACATGACAGCGTGGCGAACACAAATAACAGGCCTTCACGTGAAAATCATGACATGGCTGTCATGTAACAGCATGACTACATGCCACGCTCATGATGCAATCATGGTCGTTTCGCTAACTTCACGTATACCAAATTTGGTATTACGTGACGTGAATAAATGACGAAGGTATATGAGCGGTGCAAACATGATAATCATGACATGCGTGTCCTGTGAGAACATTACTACATGTCAAACTCATAATGCACTCGCGGTAGTTTCGACAGCTTCACATATACCAAATTTTGTATTACGCGACGTGAATGAATGACGAAGGTATATGACTTGCGCATACATGATAATCATGAGATGCATGTCATGTAAAACATGACTACACGTTATACTAACAGCGCGCTCGTGGCTGTTTTGCTAGCTTCACATATAGCGATTATGGTGTTATGTGACGTCAATGGATGACGAAAGTATATGACTGGTGGAAACATGATAGTTGTGACACGCATGTCATGTAAGAACAATACAACATACCACACTCGTGATCATAAACCAGATTTGGTATCACGTGACGTGAATAGGCGACAAATGTAAATGCACGTCCAAACATGATAATCATGACATGCGTGTCATGTAAGAATATGACTACATGCCAAACTCATGATGGGCACATGGTCATTTCGTCAGCTTTACATATACCAAATTTTGTTTACGTGACGTGAATGAATGACGAAAGTATATGACTAGTGCATACATGATAAAGATGAGATGCATGTCATGTATAACATGACTACATGCTACACTCACAGCGTGCTTGCCACCGTTTTGCTAGTTTCCCATATACCGAATTCAGTATTACGTTACGTAAATGGACGACGAGCACAAATGCCAGGCGCAAACATGATAATCATGTCATTGAAGAGATGTACGGCACACTTTATGTCTGTTTTGTAACGTTGTGCTGATTTTAATTTTACGATTGAACTTTCCTCATTCGTGCTTCGCATGTCATCGATTCCCACGGTACGTGGGATCTACATTTTTTCTTCAAAAGAAAATAGACCATAGAAATTTATAGCTGTAAATCTAGCCCAACCAATACCGCTATATTGTCATGGTGCTGGTGACATCACGTGCAGCAAGGACTCGTACCATCGTCCTCTACCGAAGTTTTAGCTACTGAAAATCATTCAATTTCAGTGCCAACCAGAAGGATGCTAAAATATCTCAATTTAACGTGCAGCTGATGATACGAAAGTATCGTTCGCTAGAATGCAGATGCTCGCCCAGCCAGCTACTTGTTACATCATGGATCGGGAGTGCGCCAGTGTTGCCTGACTCTCAGGCCGCTCGCATGTTTGTAAACGTAGTCAAGTTCAATATTCTGCCAAATGCGCTGAAATTTCACCAGCTTCTTTGTGAATGCTGAAGCGTTAAGCCACATTACACACATTATGGTTTAAACTTCGGTGTCATAGCCCTTTTGATACTTGAGGATAAGGGCACATGTTTTTCCAATAAGTGGAGTTCAATTGTTTTGGGAAACCACGTACTTTGTAGCGCGATACTTAAATTTCACCAATAGTTTCGAGTAGGTCTATGCTATATAGATATCGGAGTCGTTTTTGGAGACTAGCTTTTTTCGACAGATATAATTTTAATTTCCTGTTTTCTATTCAGTTATGGTTGGACGCCATTACAGCCGCCAAGAGATGGCGCCATGTACAGTTGTCCTCCATTCCTAGGAATGCTCAAGGCTCACAGTCGATCACATAGCCCTCCTCCCCCGGTAAAGCTTTTTGCTCATCATATGGATTTGCAACGCTTTCGTATCAGCCCGCCTTAAACCAAGTGATGATGTCAACTTAATACGTCACAAGATGACGTCATCATAAGCAACCATGTTTTAACAGACTGACTATTTACAAGGCCAGCATTGCAACAACGCCCAAAATCTGCTAAAATATTTATGCCCGATGTTCCAACAACCGCACTATAGAAAAAAAATGCTCCAGATGTTTCCCTGTTCATTCACATGAGAGGACTGAACTGACGTCAGTTAGTACCAGGACCGTCAAGGGAATTGTAGCGGAAGGGGGGAAGGGTGTTCCAGATGCAGTGTCTGCTAACGTTGGTATTTGAAAGGCACATTTTTCTATTTCTACCCACCATGGTGGTTCAGTGGTTACGGTACTCGACTGTTGACCCTCAGGTCACGGTTTGGAATCCCGGTCGCCGTGGTCGCACTTTCGATGGAGGCGTAAATGCTTGAGGCCCATGTGCTTAGATTTGGGTGCACGTTAAAGAACAAGAGATAACCAAAATTTCTAGAGCGCTCCACTACGCCGTGTCTCAAAATCATGTGGTGGTTTTAAGATGTTAAATTATAAGAATGGCGATTTCGTATTTCTCATGCATGGCTCAACCCTTTTAAAAGGGTTATATGGCTGGATTCCAACAACGTCTCCATACAAATCTCCAGAGTGACTAAAATCTGGACTTTAATATCTTGACACTGAAATATAGTTTATGTATCAGGGTTATCTATAACACATGGGAGGGCGCATAGGATTATTAACGAACGTCATGCTTTAAAATAGTAATTTCGTGATCATCCTAGTTAGTACAGCCATTCTTCAGCACATTATCAGAAAATGCTTCTGATTAGTAGTCGAGGCATGTTTGAATAATTGAGCCGAGTTATATTATTGGGCACGTGACCCGGAATGCAAAATTACGCATCTGAGTCAGTTTGGAATCACGCGCTCGCCTGTCGACAAAGGATCCCATGAACCCAATGACCACGTTATAAACACAAACTCTCAGGTTATCGGATAATTTGAGCATCGTGAGATGAAGAGTTACCCTGGCTACCACGGAAGAACCCCGACTTGCTACGAGCTGTAACGTCAGCGGCGTGTTGCATTAAAAAATAACAGAAGACAAAGAAGTATTCAAGGTAGTGGCGTACGCTGATGAGCAGACGCTGCTTCTTACTTCCTTGTCACCCTATGTAGAGCATTCGAACGCGTTATTCGGAGGTCGTAGGTTTGATTTCTGCTCACGGCAAGTTATCTTTTTCACCCACTTTTCTTTCTTCTTATTTGCATTACATTGGTTCTAATAGCTTTCCCTATACATTCCTTGGCAATATTGTCTGTTGGATCTCATTAATACTCTGTCAAAACACGGTAAGGAGCCCTTAGGTATACACTTCTTTCCTTTATTTATTAACAAGAGTCTCGTACTGGCAGACTTGATGCCGGTAGGTTGTATAAAAGGGTCTATTAGTCAGCTGCCTGCTCAAAATAAGTTCACGTGCTACGTGACGCCATACAGGCTCATAAAAGAGTGTACCGCACTCGCCGCCATGGCTACAGGTGGCGCTAAGTGACACTCCCACGTTTAAATTCACATATAAACCCAACAAAGTGGCTGGGGTGATAGCCGCCCTAATAGCTCAGTGGTAGAGCATCAAACGCGTTTCTCGACGGTCGTGGGTTCGGTTCCTGCTCACCGTAAGTTATTTTTCACCCACTTTTCTTTATTCTTATTTACACTACATTGGTTCTAATAACTTTCCGTATACATTCCTTGGCGTTATTGTCTGTTAGATCTCATTATTGTGTCAAAAACACGCACCCTCAATTAGGCGTTTCTTTCCCTATATATATATATATATATATATATATATATATATATATATATATATCACTTAAGTAGATCCTCCTTGGTGATCATTTTCGACATTTGAGCGAGAGTCTGGCATCCCTTAGGAATGAGGGTTACAGTTTGTAGGCGCTCAGCTTCGTACAATCTTGACGGAGAGAGAGGGTACGCGGAAAAAAAAGGAAGAAGAAAGAAGAACAAAAGGGAGTGAGAACATGAGGTACTACCCCCCTCCGGTTGCCCCTTTTTTTCCGACGATCACCTCATATCCGCAGATCTTAAAAGATTATATATATATATATATTGCAGGTTTGCATCCTGCCCTTGGCAAGTTAGTTTTGGAACCACGTTTCTTTCTTCATATTTACATTACAAATAATTTCCTTGCAGTGTTATCTGTGTTAGATCTCATCTCGATATATACAATATACATGGGGCAAAGGCAATCATGGGCGGGTCGGGCCGCAATCCAAATGTCCGCGGGCCACGTGTTTAAGACACCTGGTTTGTATCGGTCAACGAACGTGTACGTAGCAATAGCATTCTGGTAAAGCTGCAGGACTGCAAGTAGTGGCTTGAAGCATTTTCAAGAGCGTCAGGTGCATAAAATTCACTGCCTGCCCTGCGAGAATGTTGCGTAATTCATCTCCCGCTCTATTGGTTTGTTGATTTAGTTTTTATAACTCAAGTTCGAAGATGCAAAGTAGAAAAAGAGCAATTTTTTATGTTTCTGTGGAGTGCCTGGAAGCCAGTGGCCCCCAGGAAAGAGCAGACATGATTTTAGAAAGCCTACAAGTTTGCGCAACGCAGAACTCTAGACGTCTGCCTAACGTTGACTATGGGCGGCTATTATAGAACAAAAGACATTGTCGACTGCATTATAGCTGCTATGAGAAAAAGATAAAGCGATAATTCTAACACTACAGTAGCGTTGATATTCTTAACTAAGCGAGTCATATAATGAAACAAGTGATATCAAGTCGCACCAGCATATTTATCGCTAAATTAGCACGTGAACTGAGATTTATGGATAGTACCGAGGGCCTATATATTTCCGCGCAGAATTAGATAAAGGCGCTTCGAGGCAATATTATCGACGAAGGGCCACTAGTAGAAGGAGTGCTCGGACCAATGGAGCTCAGCTGACGTTATCGCTGAAGCGTAACGCATTACCATCCACTGAAGCATTGCCTTGGGAACTACATTTTAACGAGATAGCGTTAGAGCCTGTGTATCCAGAATTGTGCTGTTGGTGTCAGTATCGGCGTCGGTGCAGTTGTTCGGGAGCAAAAAATGTAGAGATGTATGAATGCAAAGAATAAAAAAAATCTGATGTTGGTGTTGCAATTCAAACCAGGTAACCCAAGTACTTCACGTGACTGCCCCGTGCTGTACCACAGAGGGATGCAAGGGTTTTAAGTATTGCTCTGGAAATTATTTCACCGAAGCAAAATTCCAAGTTTGTTTCCTTCGCTTAACAAGCTAACAAGAATAATATTATATGTGTTATTACATGCCCTCAATCAACTCTCAACAACAATATAATTATGGGCATTATGTCACTGGCCAAAGGGAGCTATCTAGCGCTCGCTGATTAGCCTACTTTCGCTGTCATCGGCTGATATGGTCGCAATAAAAAGAGTCGCCTGAATTAACAAGACCCAAAACGCACTTTGAGTTTCAGCCCTCATAGCAAGAAACCCATGTGTAGTCCAACACTTCCGATAATAAGAAGTACAATATCACGGCGAAGCTTCATCACGTTTAAAGAATTTTTCTCCTTTCTCCCGCCACGATACTTTTCGACACTGCTGTCGTGCGTGGCAAGTCGAATGCGCGGAGCTGATGAGGTATGCTTATGGCGAACTTCACTGGGAGATCTGGTGCGGCTGCCAAAACTCCGGAGCGAGCACTTGAATTGCGCCAAGCGAAATGTGCTAGTGAAACACGCAAATTCTCCGCGCGAGGTTGCTTCGGTAGGCGCTTATGCACACGGCACGTAAACCGGCTGCGGTAATTTTTTGACGTTGCCGATTATCTTCAGGTTTGCGCACAGCCAGTCAGGGAACCTTTCTTTGTATATCATTTCCACGTATGGTCCGTCGTCATCGCTGCTGCTACTAGTCAGAACTTGTGCTCTCGCTGTCACTCAGAGAAATAATCAATCGCGCTGCTCCTCTAGCAGAGTCAAGCGACGCTGTTTTGGGAATTTGAACGAGTACACATGGTGGTCAGACATCACCTCAAAAACACTGAAGACAACCGAGATGCCTGACCCTACCGAAAATTGAGGCAGTGTTACGGGAGTTACTGCAAAATCTACCACTGCAAGTCGGATCAACGCGGAACGCTCCGTCGTGGAGTGGTTTGCTGCGCCAGTGAAAAACGCGAACTTTCTTCGAATCGACCAGTAGAACGCACGCTTTCGGCCACGGAGCAAGCCGACTTGCTCCAGCTCTATCAGTGAATTCGTCAGTAGTGGACAGCTCCGGAATCAAGACCGCCTCACGTTCTTTAATGTGCACCTTAATCTAAGCACACAAACCTGTACTACCAAGCCTTCATCGAAAGGCGACCACCGTGGTGGGTATTGAATGCGCGACCTTTGGGTCAGTAGCTGAGCACTGCAATCACGATGTCGCCATGGTTGTCGCTTCGTTTCTGAGCTGTCTTAAAATTCGCAATAATAATATAACAAAATGCATGGCAGCTCTATTATATAGTGTAAAACCTGAGAAAGTGCGTATCCGCTTCGTGCGGCGGTGTGATGCTACCGCTCGGCTTTCCGCTCGACTAGTTCGGAGGAAGCAGTTACACACACTCCGTACTCCCCATAGGATTCTATGCATTCTGAACAAAGTTTTCGCATCCATTGTTATAAGACAAGTGAGTGCCACCTCTGAAGAGTTTCACACCAACAAAACTCTTCTCCGTGGTTTTCCTTGACTGTCAGTTGTTTCTGTGGCTCTCGGCGTCGCGGAGCTGGTACGACGGCAACTTTTGTGACGTTACTGTACGCGCACGAGTGTGCTACAGTTGAAACACCTCGCTCGGCCCTGCTAGTATACTCGACACCAGTGTGCGGTAAGAAGTGTGTTGTTATTGTTGTAACGTTCGCTAATATTGAATTGCAATTGGAATATCTTTTTTTTTTAAAAGGAGAGTGGCGCTGTAGGTCGCCCTGCTATATGTTCGCTATTCTACGAACGTTAATTCTAGATTTGCATGTCGTGTAGATTTTCATCGACGAGAAGAGAATCTAGCATACGAAGTATACATACTACATACGAGCACATTTCCCATTTAAATCTGAGTAATGCCACGTGTGCAAAATTTCCGTATAAGCCTAAATTTTTGTGCTCAATTTTAAATGCATTCCATAGAGAATTGTAGCTGCAACGCTGTTAGTGATTATATTTTCAGAAGTACGTGTTTGTACTGCAGTTTGAATTTTTCTATAATTTTTGTATGGTCTGTGAACTAGGCAAAAAAAAACTGTGAATGATTGTTGCTCATTTGCTTTAGCGCTTTCATACATTATTGTGCATGTCTGTGACGCAGGTTACAACGTGACTTAGATCTATTTTTGTTGTTCTGATTCATAATTATCTCGACGAAGTTAAAAGTGGTGGACGAAGTTGAGAATAAGTGTCTTTTGTGCGTTTGCTAAGCGTGCACAGAATAACAATCTACATTGTTGTATTGTTCAGGGTGTTAAATGAAACAAGCAAACCTTTCTACGTTGCAACAACTTTTATTTTGCTTCTGTCAACTGCATGATCCCGCAAACATATTTACCGCATTCACGTTAGAAACGCATGCAATATACCGCGCTCGCGCACAACAATAAAAAAGGGGCCCGTAATTTTCGAACAAATAAAGAAGAACGACGTCACAAACGTCATGGCGGTCTAGCGAAGTAGCATCGGCAGTCAAAATATCAAACCAGAATCTAAAGTGGATATAAAAAGAAGCGGTTAGTAGCGGGAACTTTGTGGAAGGTAGAGCCGTGCAATCCTCTTTTTGCCATCGCTCGCCGTTGGTGGCGCTACCGGTACCGCTCAATGTACGAGGCGCACGAGGTGGACAGCACAGGCAGCACGAGCGCTCAGTGACTTCCTTATGTGGTTTTCCTTCTGCTCCGTTTATTGAAGCATTGATGTGCGCCAATTTTTTAGTTGAGCATAGAGAAACATACATCAAGAGTGGACACTCCTGTAGGGCCCTGCGGCCCACCTACTGCGCTGCTTTCAGCGCCACGAGTAGTTGGTCAGACCCGGTAATGTCTTCAGGATAAATGAAATCGTAAAAGTTTTTCTTTCCGACGCTGCGATTTGAAACCTTATCCTCATGCTCCGTAAGTGAGTTGCTTTACCACTAGGCTACTCACCCATGATTCCGCGTAGGGAATTCATGTACACCACATCTAAACCACATGAATGTGCCTATTTGTGCAAAACAAATGCCGAAAGACAACACTTTCAGTCATGCTTTACTGTTTTCTGTTGTGAAGCATTAAATGTCCTCAGCGGACATGATGTAGAGTGAATATAGAAAATTGCACAAGTTAATAAATTTTCTTCTTTGCAAAACATTGATGCCAAAGTTTTGAAATAATTGTCCTCCTGGAGAGGCTATTACATGTGTTAAAAAGAGAGTAAAAGCAAGGTACTTCTTATTTCTGGCATATTTCTCTTTATTTAATATCTTTAGACTGCATTATCTTTAAGCCTGTTTTGAACATTGTTAGCGTGGTTATGGCCTGTTTTCAGCGCTTTAAAGCGAACGGCCTTATGAGATGTATAGGTAGACCACAAGCTGGGTTCCTAAAGCACTCCACGCTAACAATCATAAATAAATTCAGAGTAAAAAAGTGGTCTTTCAGAGCTCAGTCATTAGTTCCGCAATACCTTGTACATCGATAAACATAGTATTCTTTTTTCTAATATCCTATTGCCAATAGCTCAATGGTAAATGAACAATTTGAACGCATATATAAATTTCTATACCGTAGACGTCTACTGTTAATTTTTAGACTTCAGGAGAACACATATAGAGCATTTTTATCAATAAACATTAAACTATACCAAATTACATGCTGTAAATATATATTGCACACAGACTAACTGACGCGAACAATCCTACGTGTTTCCTCCTTAGAGTGTGCGGAGACGTTTTCTAGATTATCAATCTTTTTTTCTTGTTGCCATACAATTATGATGCGGATAAGAAAGACCTGATAAATGTAACTAACGAACGTAGCTTCATATATTGCTTGTAGTGTTTTTTTTATATGGTATAACACCACGTCTAAACTAATATTTGCCCTCAGTTTGCTGACACACAGCTGCGCAGGAGTCGCGGGGCACAAATGTTCGCGCAACGGGCTATAACAATGCCACGTAGATAATTTCAGGCCTGCTCACTGTCTGCCAAGGGTTCTGACGTCACTCCGTTTTACCGGTGTGTTTCGCGGCACGGACGCGTGCTCTCGTCGCATGACAGATGCATGGATGCCGAATGAACGTTTTCGTGGCATGCTGGTGCGCTTGGTAGCAACTCGAGAAGACTGTCTTTTTCTGTGTCTGTGAACTGCAGTGTGGATACGTGATGCGCTTAGTGCACTGGATATTCGAAATCTGTTCGAACGGTTTGGTGATGCTGTGTTGCTAGTTTTCGCGGAAAAGGGACCGAAGTTTCGAGTGTTCTCGTTTTCTAAGGACAACTGAAGAATAATGTGGGAGCGTGTTGTTCGTCAAGCTGACATCGACCTCCGTTTTCGTTGTGACTCGAAGGTACGTGTTTCCGTACTACATATTTATAAGTCATTCCGATGGCCCCATCTTCACCATGTTCCGTTATCTGTCTAAAATAAAGGTGTTATGTGTGCTTCTAACTTGTTGGCCTTCGCCCTGGCATGAAATATTAAACGCGCGTGGCAGTAAGTTCAGAACCGGCGTTTTTCCTTCATTGTCGGTCAACACTTTGTCATTGGCGATGCGCCGCGGACTTGTATTACCTCTGTCCCCGTGGTTGGTAAAAATGGAAGAAAGGCTGTTACATTACCTAGTACATCAGGTTTGTGCATAGTATTTTTTTGCCGCTGCTCTTGCCATTTCTTTAGGTGAGCACCTTGGCCTATTATGTTTCCTTCAAATTTAGATGCATGTAGACACTTATGGTAAAGCGCTTTCCTAATTTGTTTTCAGGAGTGTGATTTCTACTTCAAGCTAGAATTTTTAGGAATCACTACTAAAAATATAGCGACCACCAGTGCAGTTGAAGCGCCAATGGGGGCTACTTAGTTCAATAACATCCCGGAACTAACATTTTTTTCCCAGGCCCTCAGTTATATGACGGACTATGCACCACTGCGAGAGGGTCTAAAGCAAAAGAGGAAAAGCCGCTTCTTGTGTTGGTCAGGAGAGATTTTTGTGAAACAAAAGATTTTGTTTTTTCTTGGAATGGTAATCACCCTGATATTGTTCTGAATAACATACTTGTGGCAGCAGCACACACTCTCCTCAATTGCTACATGTCTATGAAAACAGATGTTCGAAAGAGTATAAAACTGCATGCAAATAAATGAGTAGGGACACTTTATATGTATGCTATAATAATGTGTGTGTGCGTGTGTAGGTGTGTGTGTGTGTGTGCGTGTTTGTGTGTGTGTGAATGCGTGCATGTGTCTGAAAATAAATAAATAATGAATATAATTTACTTTATTTATTTGTTCACTCTGTTGGTCCATCAAACTTTGATCTTATAGATCGACCACACGTTCGATAGCGTACAACCTTTGAATTTTCATAGAAGAAATGGCTCACAGTTGAATCTCCAATTGCTTTCTAGCGCAATGCATTACCTAAAACAACATCCTTTTTTGCCCAAAAGGTAGAATAAAGCTGTTAAGCATGTAAAACTTGCAGCGAATGCTTGATATTGTAGCGGGAGGCGATGGTGGCAATGGATTCACAGCCTCCCGTACGCGCGCTCGCTGAGGCAAAAGGAGTGACGTCACGGTGGCAGCGAGCCGGCCTGATAATCATCTAGGTGGCATTGGTCATACTCCCTCGCGCAAGAAAAATGGCGGCAAGGTCAGGCTAACAGCTGACCCCCATCTCTGAAGATTCCTCGGCGCATAACGTGCAGCGGGTGCATCACATCAGACTGCTCCACAACTCGCGTATGCTGTAGGCGTCAGCGTCGTCTCATCAATACTGAATGCGAGGGGCTTTTTGCTCGGCACCATCACATTAGCTTCGCAAGCGTAAATATAAACGCAGACGCTTTGCTCCCCCAAGCTTGCCCTCGGCGGCTGCAGAGAATGAGCCTGGCTCTTCTCAAAACGCCGAATGTGCGAGAGAAACGGTTGTGGTATCATTGCGACAGACAAGATTTAGAGAGCGTCAGAGCAATATTCGCTTTGGCTTCGAAATGAGCGTGCGACCTCGGACTCGCATAAGCGCATCTAACGGGCCTGGCTTTTTGCCCAGCCCTTTTATGGCAGTATTTGCCATTGAATCACGTGAAATAAAAAAAACACTAGCAGGCTCGTTATCCATCTACAGCAGTGATCGGTTTCGGTGTGCACGACCACATTTTCGAGCTGGGGCGAAAGTGAAACATACTTGGAAGCTATCGCTGAATATTATTGCTGCTGCTTGATGAGTAGTTTTTTTACATTTAAGCAATACAGTCTTTCCTTTTGTGCTAATATACCGTCAATTCCGACAAGATCTAGAATGTCGCCCGTACAGTTTCGTGTGTTCGCAATTACTGCCGCAGCAAGCGTTTCAGCATCCTTTTCTGCCTTAAAAGCGTGTCTATGAGTTATTATACTGAAATTTTGTTAATTATGGCTCAACTTATGGGCGTATAAATACATCATTTTATAAATGGAAAGCTTTAGGATTGTTCCCAGTGAAGGTGGGCACTATCACTTGACAAACTGGCGCCATTTGTAATTTAGTGTCTTTGAAATAACATGGATTGCTGCCAGCTGCGTGATTACCAAGTGGCCTTTGTTTTTCTTGTCATTTCTTTTGAATAAACAAAAGCGTTGCTTATCTCATTTTGAAACGTAAGAAGCTGAAAACGCCTTCCATTTTGAGGGCTGTTTTGCGCTTTTTTTTTCAATGTAGCGTCAGAGGAATCACTGCTCACGTGGTATCACACGCAGACCATTTATGCTCGGGTCAGTCAGCAGGGGCGGTGGTCGCAGAGCCACCTGTTCTTAAGCCGAGTTAATGAATTGAATATTACAAAGTATAAGGCCACAGAGGTGATCTGCGCTTGAAGGGAAGGTGCTTTCAAAAATCGGGTGTGGCAAGAGGTGATTTAGTGGTGGTGAGCACAAAGGAGAAAATAATGAGTGGTATATTACATCGAGCGTACAACTTTCGGCAACGTTGTGCGTGACCTGGATTAGCTGACGACTACCTGGGTGGCGTTTAATGCGTTAAATGCGTTTAAACTGCGTGCCGAGAACAATACGTAAGAACATTGGAACGCGCTCACACACGGAGCACTGTGTTTTATCTGTATGTGAATGTCTATGAATGGATGCGTTGTCTTCTTCGTACAGGTTAAACTTCCTTACTATCAAAGCGTGAGCACTTTGCGTTACATAATCACAATATGATCATGAAGGACGCCGTAGTGAAAGCCTTCAAAAATTTTGAACATTTGGTGTCCTTTGACACGCATTTAAATATAAGCTCAAGGGCCTCTAGCATATCGCCTCCATCGAAATGGGGCCACCGTGGTTGGCCTTCGATCCCACCTTCGGCTCAGTTGTTGAGCACCATACCCACGTGATGCGTAACGTAAACGTGCTTGCTGAATCTATGCGTCGAAAATAGCCCCCAAAATGCTTTTTTATACTCTGGCACCACTGATTTAGGCTGTTATAGCGTAATAAACAGATGACGAATTCACACGCCTTCTTGCTCACAACTGTTCTTTTTTTATTTGTCATTGCCGTTGGCCGTTTGTCTTCACTGGTATTGTACCAATCATTATAGTTCGTTTCACAGAACTCTACTGGAGAAAAAAAACTTCAGCGGACCTCCATGTGCCATTGCATGGCGCTAGCGCCTATAGTGTTTGGTGAACTTTGGATCCACTTTTGTAGACTGACTTTCGGTCATCTACTTGCCTAAGCTCACTGTACACATACAATACGTTAGGACTGGCTTGTTTACAATTGTCCACTTCAGTGAGTCAACCGATGAAGGAAAAAACACTTTTCCGTAGTGGCTACGTGTCATCTTGATAGTACATACCGACAAGGAAACTGTCAGATAGATCAATGAGGTCAATAAATTAGTTTTCAAATTCCTGTGACAATAATTGACGCTTATTTTCACTAAACGTATGCACCGATATCATATGCTTCCTCTAAAAGCCTATTTGAACCACTGTTTCAATTTATGTATTTTTATTTTTATAGGAAATTTACAACACTCAAATCAACGGTTCTAATTCCGATTGGCTGCGGGCAAATTTTAGTGTGCTCCTTGAGAAGCATTACATCTCTAGGTGTTAGTGCCACTATATTTAGGCGTAAGAATAGGGGCGCTGTTAACACGTCACGTCACAGGAAACTTTGTAAAATGTTTGGCGTCTTACACCGGTGGCATTCAACAAAATAGTTTTGCTAATTATTTATTTGGCTTTCACACATCTATGACAGTATACCACGTCAATGAAGAGGTTCACTATATATATAAATATCAAAAAAGAAAAACTGGTTTTTTGTTCTTCTTTAGGTGGCGGTTGTCCGCGGCGGTGGATCAGCGGTTACGATGTTCAGCGGCTCGCTCAAAGCTCGCAGGTGACATCCCGGCCGCGGTGGTCGGATTTCGTTAGAGGCAAAGTGGTAGAGACATGACTACAGTGCGTTTTCCGTGTACATTAAAGAAAATTACATTGTCGGATTTTGTGGAGCCCTTCACCACGGCGTCTCTTATTTTCATAACATGGTTTTGGCATGTTAAAATTCAGGTATATTACTATTTAGGTAGTGGTTCATTTTTAATTGTTTCCAGTGTTCACCTGCGTTCGGAGCGAAAATTGCCGTCTGAAAAATGAGATTAGGTACAGGGGTGGGGAGAGAATTCTTAAAGAATCACTGTGCTGGCGTTCAACAATTTCTAGAAAAAACCTATCATTTGAGGTAAGCAGAAGCAACTGCTTCTCAATTTCACGTCTCCTGTGCAGCCATTGATTGAGGTGGTATGTACTCTGAATATGTTCGCCTTCAGGCAAACATTATACAGTTAAAATTGATGAGTATACCCAGTCAACTAAGAAAAACATTCTATCAATGAACAAGAGAAAGCAAATTATGTATTTTAAAAATACTTTCGTTTCAACAAATGATGTCTCTTGCTCATTTTTTGCGAATAAAGGCTTAATTTGGAGATTTGTCTGTTATTTTACGTTTCCGTCCAAAGTAAAAAAGAAAAAAACACATAAAAAATAATTGAGACCAAGAGCACTATGACAGCTTCTGAATGCGGGCCACTTGGTAGTTTGTACGTATACATCGTTAAGAACCGCGCAAAATAAAATATTTGCTCAAATATTTCGCGCAACTGCGCCGCAGTGACATTCCGTGATCAGATACATCGATATGGTGTATGAGGTCTTGCGTTGAGTAAAAAGAACAAACAATTCATTTGGGAAAAGTATGCCTTAGAGGTTGCTTCATTGCCGATGCAGCATGTTGTTTCAGTTATTTGGAAATACTGGGATGCTCTGGAGAGCACATTCACAGCAGTACGTGCTTTTGGTGTGGTTGAATAGATTCTTGTGCGGCCACCAGAAATCGTGTGTTATAACATGTGTATTGTAACGTAACTTCTTGGTAAGTGCGTCCTTTTTTTAGGGGGGGGGGGGCGGGGGAGGGCTTGTGATGTTTATATTGACGTTAAAAAGAAGATTGCTTCAAAGTCCTGGGCTCTGCAATTCCATATTATCTGCACTGAGAACTATGCACCACGATCCGCGCTTATTTTTTTTCTTTTGTATCATTGCAAGCAGAACCATTTCAGAGCACTAGTTTGATTATTTGACATATATCTGGAGGTCTATAGAACTGCCCGCCATTTCCATCTCAGCTTGTAATCTCAACTTCCACATCCTCGATTGCACCTGCAGGCTATACGATGTAGCGCGATTATGACCAACTTCCCCAATACTTAATCCCTTCATTCAAGCTGTGTACTGTTTATGCTAAGTGAATTTCTCGTTCTCAGCATCCAACCTCACGCATTGCTTATATAGGGATCGCGCATGTTGTAGAAGATAGTGTTGGCAGAAACAGAATAGAGTGGTACACTGGGAACACTTCTGTTGTTTGAAAAGCGTAGAAAATTTCTCGACACAATCGTTTCCAGCTCTGTTTGACGCACGCTTCCTTCCTCAATTCCTCCCATGTCTGCAAGCTCTCCTTCCCGCGAAGCGTCTTCGTTGCAACCGTTCCAACTAGTGACAACGAATTCCGCTTTGTGTCCAAGTGAAGCCAACGCGTTCAAACGAGAAAGGCGCACTTCTGCGATGTCACAAACTTCGCGGCAGCGCAGGCCGTGCGTTGTTCGGCCCAACGGTCAGGTCGACTATGTTTGAGCACGGCTGTTTTCTGCTGCAGTCAGCTAGCTTATCGATTTAGCTGTGTCGATGCGCGCTTTCCAGGCCGTTTCACGGTTCGCTTCAGGCGTTCATCGTGGCCCGCCACATTGGAGGCGGAGTAGCGGAAGTGGTAGCGAGGTTGGTGAAAGCCCCATACCTCTACACCGTTTTGTCAACTCTCCATTCGCACCTATGGGTGTGTTCATTTACTGACCGTAGACGGCAAAATAGACAGGTAAACGGACGCCGGACATCTCAAGTCCCATTCCGATTCTCACGTAGCCAGCAAAATAGACAGCTCCAAGAAGACCGCATCGTAGACAAATACGATGCAGGCTACTTCGCTGTCTAAACAAGATGGCGGCTCAACGAATCGCTCAGATAGGTCGGACCTCACCCGAATTGTCATCTGCACACAAGCAGACGCGTCTCCAGTAGCTCAATGTGAGTAACGATTCATTTTTTATTACATTTCAATACGGAATGAGCCAGAAAATACAACTGTTAAGTTTGTTTATTTTGGCTTCCCTTCTCGACGCGAAGTGGAGCATCGTCGCGTAAAAGCCGCCCAGACGTGTTTCGATTCTCGGACAGCATGGGCTCGGTGCTGTCTTCTAAGCAGGCCGCGTAGACTCTTTACGTGATGTCAGAAGTTGGAACACAGACTATGTAGGTCTGGGCGACGCGTTGATTATTGCATTTCCTTGCTCGTGCCATAGATGCGCAGTATTATCCGCTGTCCGCCCATAAGCTGAAAACGCAGAAGTATATAGGCCGCTTTTCGAAAGCGTAAGTGTGTGC
This sequence comes from Rhipicephalus annulatus, assembly GCA_013436015.1. Taxonomy (NCBI): domain Eukaryota; kingdom Metazoa; phylum Arthropoda; class Arachnida; order Ixodida; family Ixodidae; genus Rhipicephalus; species Rhipicephalus annulatus. Next base: position 597,596 of record WOVY01010919.1, on the reverse strand, counting down.
TTACTACATGCATCGCGTAGGGGTTGGAAGTGCAATCATAACGGCCGCCAAAGGTGTGAAATTGTTGAAAATAGAATGCCACTGAAGTTAAAGTTCTGACACATTCACTAGCAAAAACTTTACCCTCTCCCCTTTCTCTTCTGCCGAAAACCTTAAAGTGAACAAATGTACAAGTGCATAATATATATATATATATATATATATATATATATATATATATATATATATATATATATATATATGTATATATATGTATATATATATATATATATGTATGTATATAAGCTGAGTTTTTTTAACGTCAATCGTCATTTACACTGGACCTGATGTATTATATGCAAGAAACGGGTGAGAAAACTTTCACGAAAGCTTCTTTACGTAACGTTTTCAGCTAATGGAGCAACCTTCTTCAGAGTACGAAGGCTGATTAAGGCTGGTCCAACGGCTGAAAACGTTAAATAAGGACAGTTCCATCCACGAAAGTATATACATCCCTTTTTTGCATATATATATATATATATATATATATATATATATATATATATATATATATATATATATATATATATATATATATATATATGAAAAAAGGTGTCCTTGGATCCTGTGGGAAAATACCAAAAAGTGGAGAACGGGCAAAACAAAAACATCTTACTTTTTATTTTTCCTACGTTTCAGCCACGGACCAGCCTTCATCAGGGAAAAAAGATGAAGGCCAGTTTTCGGCTGAAACGTAGGAAAAACAAAAATTTGCGTTTTGCCAGTACTCCAGTTTTTGGTATATATATATATATATATATATATATATATATATATATATATATATATATATATATATATATATATATATACCAAAAACTGGAGGACTGGCAAAACGCAAATATATATATATATATATATATATATATATACATTCAAACGAGCGAGGTTGCGTAAAACCACAGGTTATTATTCGACAAGCGTTAGCCGCAACAAGCTGGTACAGGCAGGAAACGGACGTCAACGTCTTCTTTCACGCTGGCATAGAGCTGGCGCCACTATGCTCCGGTACAATTACTCCCCGCGCAGAAAGGAGCCAACCTGGCGACCTAGGGAAATGACACGAGAAGGGGTCATAGCACGGTTTGAGGCGTGATACGTGTACTGTTTCACGCCCACGGCAGCGTTGGTCCGAAGGTCGATCATTGGGCTCAACTTCATAGTTTACAGGAGATGTTTGTCGCACCACACGGTAGGGGCCATGGTATTTCGACGAAAGCTTCGGGAAAAGACCGGGAGGGGTAGACGGGACCCAGAGCCAAACCAGCATTCCTGGGTTATAGTGGACACTAGACGCAGAGGCATCGTGGTCAGTTTTCTGGCGCCATTGATCTTTTGCGGTAAATGAGCGAGCAAGTTGACGACACTCTTCGGCATAAGCAGCTGCTTCGGAAACAGGCGTCGCTTCAGAAACATCAGGCTTGTAAGGGAGAATGGTGTCCATGGAGCATGATGGCTCACGTGCGTACAGGAGGAAGAAAGGAGAAAAGCCGGTATTTGTTTGTGGCGCAGAGTTGTACGCGTACGTGACAAAAGCGAGCACTTGGTCCCCATTAGTCTGGTCGTCAGAGGCGTAGATGGCAGGCATATCTCCAAGGGTGCGATTAAAGCGTTCTGTCATGCCATTGGTTTGAGGATGGTATGCCGAGGTTTTCCGATGGACAGTGCGACGTGCCTTGAGCAGCTCGTCGACGGCGTTCGAGAGAAACACGCGTCCGCGGTCACTCAGTAATTCACGAGGTGCACCGTGTCAGCTGTGACAGCTGTGACAGCATCCACGGACATCAGCGTCGTATCAGAAGAGACATCGAAAGGAAAGATGTCATCATAAGTGTAAAGACTCCTAATATATTCGCCATGCAATAAGGTAGCAGGACAAGGGAACGGATTGCACACGTACACGGCACTGGAGCCATCGGCAAGTGTTATGACGGCAAACGGGACGACAAGGTTCCGGCGACGAGCGCATTCTTGTGACGGCATAAAGAGGGCAGTTGAATCGGGAACGGAGTTGCACAAAAGAGATACCGCGGCGACTGAAAAAGCAGAGATGACGACGTTAGCGGTGACGATCACCTTTTTGGGTGAGCGAGGGAGATCTATGAATGTCGTGCCGAATGGAAACAAAACGAGTTGAGCACGAGCGCAGTCGACAACCGCATGATTATCGGAAAGAAAGTTCCATCCCAGGATGATTTCATGAGACGCACGCGGAAGGACGACAAATTCAACGATGCAAAGCACTCCTTGAATCACAACACGAGCAGTGCATGTGGCAAAAGGTTGGACGGGTTGCGAACTTGCTGTGCGTAAAGAAATTTCAACCAGTGGAGTCGTTACTTTGTTCAGTTTGCAGCATAACATTTCACTTTTTACACAAATGCCGGCACCTGTGTCGACAAGAGCAGTTGTGGCGAAACCGTCCACAAACACGGCAATCTCGTTAGGGAACGAAAGATGAGGCCTTGAAAATTTCGTCGGTGGCGCAGCTCTTGCCTCAGGAACTGCGACTGTTAGTTTTTCTCCTGGGCGTGGTTGCAACGGCGAAGCATGGGGGAAGGAGACCGAAGACGGGGTGAAGGAGATCGACGTCGGCTGAAGTCTGGTCGACGTGAGCGGGGGTCATGTGCATCAGGTGTCACATGCGATTCTGATTGCCGAGCTATGTTGCCGGAATGCTGAGCATCCTTAAAATAGAATCCACGGTGACGACAGTAGCGCGCGACATGTCCTGGAATACCACGGTTGTAGCAGACGGGCCGGTTATCCGGAGTACACCAAAAGTTTACAGGTGCTCGAGGTGGTGGAAAGGGCCGATTTACCGGATAAACCGAAACTGGTCACCTGTAGTACTTGGTGGCTGGACTGTATGAAGGGAGCGGCAGTTGGGCAGGAGGTCGGCGGACGGCTTCTGCCTAAGTCAGTGGTGCAGCAACTGAGAGTGGGGACGCGGTCGAAGGGGAGCCTCGGCAACTTGCGTCTGAATAGCACGGCGAAGTGAGTGGTCCAGTGCTGTGGGGGCCTCGTTGATGGGGGCGACAAGAGAGAGCTGTCGAGAAACTTCCTCCCGGATGTGCTGTTGAATTTGAGGCATTAACACGCTGTAGTCGGGGCCACTCCGTTTGCACTCCAAAGCCGAAATATCCCCTGTTTGCGTATTAGCGAGACGTGTAGAAATACGCTGCTTGCGCAGCTCATCGAAACTTTGACATAGCGAAATCATGGCGGTGACGGTCTGTGGGTCTTTGGCCGCAAGCATATGAAAAGCATCGTTATCAATGCCTTTCAATATATTCTTTATTCTGTCAGCCTCCATCATCGTCGCATCAACTCGCCTACAGAGGCTTATCACATCCTCAATGTAGCTCGTGAAACTCTCACCATTTCGCAGAAATCGTCCCCGCAGGCCCAGTTCATCGCGAAGCTTGCGCATGGCTGGACGACTGAAAAACGAGGTCACGGCCTCTTTGAAAACCAACCATGGGTGGGGATGTCGGCTTGGTGGTTGGTGAACCATAGGTTGGCCAAATCCGTCAGGTAGAAGATGACGTGAGTCAGCTTCGCAGGGTCATCCCACTTGTTAATCGCACTGGCACGGTCGTACTATGCCAGCCAGTCCTCGACATCATGATCTTCAGTGCCGTTGTACACTGGTATGTCACGCAGACGAAGTACACCAGGGCACATGACAGGCGGCAGCGTGGAAGAGGCTTGTGGGGGGATCAACGCGCTCGGTCATCGCGGACTGAGATGGTAGCTCACGGCTGTGGAGCTCCAGGACTTTACCCAGCACCTCAACCAAATGCAACGAGTGAGGTTGCGTAAAAAGACAGGTTATTATTCGAGAAGTGTTAGCCGCAACAAGCTGGTACAGGCAGGAACCCGGCAAGCACGAGCCACACACGGCGGACGTCGTCTTTTTTTCACGCTGGCACAGAGCTGGCGCCACTATGCTCCGGTACAGTATATATATATATATATATATATATATATATATATATATATATATATATATATATATAAATTGGACAGATAGCTAGCAATCTTGCGTCAGCTTGTGCTCTCGTATAACAGCTTGGTCGGTCGGACTTGGACGCAGTTCCTCTAGTTTCAACTAAAACCCCTAGAACTTCACAAAGTAGCGATTCTCCTCCTCCGCTCGCGTTTCGAACGTGACACCACCTGCCTCGCTCCTGCGTAGCAGACGCCCTTCCACGACAAGAGCGCTTGCTCGGCAGACAGCGCGATGAGAGCATTCGCGCCAGCCGTCTAACTCAACCTAAAATTTTCTTAACGAGTGTAGCGTTAGCCCTTGTCTGCTCTGTTTAGTGCCACACGCAACGCGTACTCTTGATCAGGCCTTGATTAAGTCACTCGGCATCGCACTGACCAGATGTTAACTTTGTGCGTACCACCTTTCAGTATGTTTTTAAACGTAAAATGTAATTATTAGTGAGAACACTTGTTTTTTCTTGGCCCATTGTTCAGGCCGTCTTTGATTATGTTTTACAGTGTAAAGACCATCGCTAAAACGTTCATGGCTGCTATGTCTTACCTTACTGTTAATTCTCACGATAGTGCCCGATAGGAAAGTGCGACTGTCTTTTCTAACTCAGAGCAGGGGTGATGCAAGCTTCGCCATATAAGGGTACACAATATTTGCAGAGAGCGTTCACAGTGACTGCCATGCAGTCAAAGCAACAACTCGCGTTGATACTGTCGACGTGAAACTGCGATTTTGCCGACGGCCAATTTCAGTGTTTGGGGAGGCATCTAATGCGTTAGTAATGTGTCAAAAGGCGCACAGGTGATACACTCGAACAGGTGTGGTTGTTTTGGGAAGTAGTTAGACGCCGCAATAATATCTCAGAAGGGCGCCTTGTGGACGTATCTTATATATTAACTATATTGCTGATAGAATGAGCTAAAGTATCAATGAACAAGCGTGCTATCATACGTGATTACTTCGCGAGACCTCCACTCGAGGATAAAAACCTTCACACGAAACAGCGCATAAACTCTCACGTGAAACGACACGCATGTGTTAAGTTCCTAAACGCTGCCCACACCCAATTACTCGAATGCATGCACGCTTTGCATAGGTGCTTTTGCATCGCGAGACCCTCGGCTGATCAGTTAACGTGAAAGAGCCACAGAAAGGAGTTTGCTCTGAAATTTACGAGCACGCCACAAAATCGAATGGAGACTACCAATCTTAACTCTTTGCAGCCCCTTGTCGGGCAGTGTCGGGAGTGCCCGACAACCCCACACTGCCGCAGCGGTCCGCTGTCGGGCAACGCCTGACGAGTGTGTTCCCCGTTCATATTTCGCGATTTTCTCACTGCAAGTCGCCCGCATAATTCTTAAATATATGCAGCGCCATCTTTTGAAAAATGAGTGACCTTTGTTTGTTGAGGTTTAGAGTTTTTTCTTACACTAGGATGCCGCAGTATGATCAGAACGGAACTTAAGAGAGTATCCACTCGCGAGTGGCTTGTTGAGAAGCATGGCCACGTTTTCACCGCGTACGTTTTATTGTGGCGCTTTTAGCAAAAGCGAAGATGACTTAAGTGACGAAGATAATTACTGCCCCCAGCAGAGCGTGATGACTGGGATTCAACCGAAGTGAGTCCCGAAGACGATGACAATGGCGATGGAGACAACACTTCTGTTGACACACAGTGTAACAGTGCGTGACCACGTGCTGCGGACTGGAAGGTTCACTTGGATAATTCACTGCCTGATTTCAGACGTCATCCCTTCACCGTGATGAACCCAGGATCACAAGTAAGCGCTTTCAGTCACAACAATGAACTGAATTATTTTGAGCTGTTTTTACCGACCAGCTGATGAACAATATTGTGTGCGAAACAAACCGCTATGCGCGTGAAAAACTTTCAAGTGCTGGTGAGCTTCCAAAGGAGTCCATTTGGAAGCACTAGGAAGACGTGACTTTAACAGAATTCAAAGCTTTTTTTTTTGTGTAACTATAAACATGGCCTTGAATCCAAAAGCGGAGTAAAGGAGTGTTTTAGCCAAGATAATGTAAACAAGATGCCTTTCTTTCCCGCACGTGTTCTGCCGGAAGAGATTTCTGCAAATTTATTGGACATTGCACGTTGCCTCATGCCATGTTGCCTCTTTAGGTCAGCGGTCAACTCGTGGAAGCAAATTCGGATACGTTGTGCAGTACATCGACGCGAAATGCCGAGAGCATCTCAGAGCCGGCCCCAAGATTTGCATCGACGAGAGCACCGTTGGATTCAAGGACAGTGTATCTTTCAGAAGCTACTATCCACAGAAGCCAACCTAATCGGGCATGCGTATTTACGCACTTGCCGACTACCAAACGGGGTACATTTCGGCATTTGAGCCCTGCTACGGCAGCACAACAACTGACAGTCTCAGCTGCCCCCAGCTGCCCTTCACCTGCCGGATTGTTCTGCATCTGCTCCAGAAAGTGCAGCAAGATACGCCGGGGAGTGGCTACTATCTCCACACCGACAGATTTTACACTTCGCCAATGCTTGCCGAGGAGATAATAACACAGGAAATATTATTGACAGGTACCGTGATGCCGAATCGCAAGCAAATGTCACAGCAGGTCAAAAAGAAGCTAAACGAAAGTGAAGTGGCAGCTTACAGAAAAGGAAACTCCTACATGGTGCTTCCTTGGAGAGACAAACGTCAAGTCACCATGCTTACTTCTGCCGACAATGTATCTATGAAAGAAGTCACGAGGACACAACAGGAAGAAAGAAAGTGACGATGAAGAAACTGGTGGTTATATGTGACTACACAGAAAACATGGGTGCAGTTGACCGTGCGTAACATTACTGTGTGGCCCCACCGCGGTGGTCTAGTGGCTACGGTACCCGGCTGCTGACCCGCAGGGCGCGGGTTCGAATCCCGGCTGCGGCGGCTGCATTTCCGATGGAGGCGGAAATGTTGTAGGCCCGTGTGCTCAGATTTGGGTGCACGTTAAAGAACCCCAGGTGGTCGAAATTTCCGGAGCCCTCCACTACGGCGTCTCTCATAATCATATAGTGGTTTTGGGACGTTAAACCCCACATATCAATCAACATATCAATCAACATTACTGTGTGAGCTACGCACTTTGTCGCGAGATGATGACATGGTGGCGCAAGCTTCGATTGACAACAGTTTTATTTTGATGTGCATACAGCTGCAGATACATGGCCAGCATGACCAGTGACACCTTCAGTACCACCGCAACTTCACCCAACCGCTTGTGGGTTACGTGAGGGCTGGAGCCCGAAAGCGGGGCTCGTCGGCATAGAACGATTGTAAAGAAAAGCTAGATGGAAGGAGCCACTTCATCTACAAGCTCCTAGGATGAAGCAGCAAGGACTGCTCCATTTCTAGCTATAGGCAAACAAAACGAGGCAGAAGGGAAACTCTGTTTTTCTAGAAAACCTGCAATAAAGTGTGTAAGCAGAAGCTACATGACTTTTTCTTCAACTTGGCCCCTGGTCTTGTTCAAGATGATCATGTGAACCCACGGAAGAATATCATAGCTGTTCACACAACAGATAAGAACGGTGGTTAGAGCAGCGAACGCGTTATTCGAACAGATAGGAAGACAGTACAAACCCTACTTGGTTTATCGCATCTCTGTGATGTCAACACGCGGGCTTTTTTACCCCAGGGCACGAATGTAACAGCTGGTGTTATATCTTACGTCGACATAGAATTTCAAGCTGACGTTTTGAAGAGCCTTATCGTGTGCACGCCTCCGTGCAAAATCATCAAAGTCCGCAGACTAGGCTCGTCAAAGTGTGTAAAGATTGTTTTCGAATGTCAAAAGCTTCCTAATGACATAAAGGCTAGTTTAGTGCGATACCCTGTTCGACCTTTCGTACGAAGGCCCTTGCAGTGTCGTAAATGCCTTAAGCATGGATATGTCCAGAGTTTCTGCACAAGTGTTTTAGTTTGTGCCAAACGTGGCGGAAAGTACAACGTAAAGTTTTGTGACAGCTCGACATCTCAGTGCCCTAACTGTAACCGTGAGCACTTGGCAACAGACAAAGAATGTCCAATCCTAAAGAAAAAAAATTGAAGGTTTTGAAAAAATAGCCAAAGATAAAGCATCGAGAGAGAATATTCTTAACCGCCGTATGCGTCTACACGCTGTAGAAGGCAAAACTGATGTAACTACACTTTCGAAGTATAGTACTAAAAGCGTACGTCAGAGGAAAGAGCAGAAGCGTAACTTCTTTATCTCGAAAACATCGTGGCCGGCGCTTCCACAGAAAATGTCCGAGACAGTCTCTGAAAAGATCGCTTCTCGCAAAGCGTCGGAACCAGCTTCTACGAAGAACCCGCCTACGGCGAAAAACATTGCAGACAAAAGGGACTCTGTGAAAGACGATGTCCAGCTCATCAACCTACTTAAAATGCTGATCAATGTTATTAGATCACTGATTGCCGGTAGCCAGACACCAGCAGCACTAGCCGCAGAACAGCTTTTGGAGACGCTCGTCCCATTTCTCGACGACCTTCACTAAAAACAGTATGAACAGTCGAAAGCCCCGCCCCTTCGTGCTGCAGTGGAATGTCTGATCATTACCTTTATAGACGTTTTTTATGTGACCATTCATTTTTTTTGCGTGTGCGTGTTCCCCCTCTTTTTTTTAAACTTTCCTCTTCTCTCTCCCTCTTTGTTCCCTTATTTCCAGTATGCCTCCCTTTCCCGAAAGAGCAGGCAGGTTTTGTGCGCCTATAGGGGGCAGTTGTCAGCCTGTTCCGTCCCTATTTCCTCCGTCTTCGTGTTCTCTAACCAAATAAATAAGTAATAAATAACAACCGTGGCCTGCACGCAGGAAAAGGCTTTGAGCGATATCACACGCTGCCTAAATATCGCTAAAATATTTGGCTGTAGAATGAAAGAGCGAAAATAAATAACCTGTGAATTTTTCTTCCGCAGTTCGTGTATCTTTTTTGCGGCGCCATGAACTGGCAAAATAGTTTGACTGGTAGAGGCGGAAAGTGGGTAAAAGTTTTGGACTGCAAAGGGTTAATGTGAGTTGCTGCAATTCACTTTTGTTTATTTAAAACAGCAACGCGAAATCTCTGATGTTACGCAATCACAATTTCGAGCATCTTTCCGCGTACATTCTAAGCGCACAAACCAGTACCGCGAACACAAACCAGTCGGTGCATAACAATAAGCACAACACGTAAGGATGTGTTGTGCGCAAAAAATATTAAAATAGGCCCTACCGAAGCGTGAATAAAACCTGAGTGAGAGATCGCGATGTCCTGCACAATTAACTGCGAATTGTCTGAGGCGTTAGAGCGGGCATCGAATGGAGTAAACATCGAACCATACTCCTTCGTGCTACTTACTTCGAAAAGTGAATTTGAAATTGCCGGCCTGTAGTTCTCATTACCGATTCTACGTGACCATGTCTTTTGTCGCAACTCGTTTCACTTAACGGGTGGTATCATAAGGAACTTTCGGCCATCGCTAGATTTGTCCAGGCAGCAGAAAGCGCAACAATCACACACGGCAACGAACAGCGACGCCTATCTTGGATGAAAAGCATTTCACAGCACAGCGCACGGAAAGGCAAGTTAGTATCCGTCAAAATAGGTGCCAAAGAGTCCGCGCCTTCAGAGCAAAGATGGCAGTCGCCAGTGATTGTAAACAACTATAGTTTACTAGAATATGACCTAGTCTTGCGACCGGCAGGCCACGGCTACTGTCTCAGTAGTCCAAAACGACACAGGCGGCTAAGATTTCTCGCGGCGCCACCGCGTCTTTTCATGTTGTGTGAGCGAGGTGAACGCTCGCCGGCGGCGTCTTCTCAGGACAGCGCGGGCAGCACGAGAGTCAAACAGTTCGTGCGCGTAGTATGTGTGTGAGCTTGGCGCGTTAAGCCACCGCCACCTGATGAAACGTCGTCAAGGGCTCGAAGCTCTACCTCATATGTCAACAGGCTGAAGACGCTGGTTGCGTTGTTCGCTGTGGTGGCACACAACGCAACTGACGCCGGCTTTCGGCGGCACGTTCACATCGGCGTTGCAGCCCCTGCAGCATTACTGCGCTGCGACGAGAAACAAGAAATGTTGCATCGTTTTCTATGTGCCGTCAGGCTCTTCGGAGTTATGATGTGTGCTGCTTGTGGTTGCACTCGTGTTCGCTGACGAGTAACCAGATTGCGAGTGGCTGCGGTGCCAAGAAAGTGTTGTGTTCACATTTCTGCGGACATCGTGAAGATGGGCTGCGAGTGTGTCTTTTTGTATTTCCGACTGATCGAGGCGCGTAGAATGCATATATACGGGCTATCCTAAGGGATAATCTCAGCGCAACAAAACATGAAAAAGTAATTATGCTGCTTTTCTTTCATTTTGTGTATTGTGTTTCATATATATAGTACCGTGTTATTCCGTGTCACTTTTATGCCATGTGCGCGTTTCCAAGTACGCGTTAACGCCAATACCATCAACGGGAAACATAACGCTGTCGCTTTCTTGTCATTCGCAGATGTTCGAAATAAATTTTAGCCCGAATGATTTAGACGAGAGAGTCAGCAATAGACAGAACAAAATCCTAGCACACGCGACACGTGCTTTTTATTCCTCCGGTCAGTGCGCGTGCTTCTCAACAAGGGTTCTTGCTGGATGCGTGCCGCGTAAGAGAGCGAAGCCGATGAGCGTTCCTTGCAGGCCAGATTATTACATTTCCAGTTCTAACAAGCTACTCTACTGCAGGTGGCCTGGTGCAATCTGCTGCGTTCTCTCGCCAGTACCAGGGTGGAGTCTGTACTTTGTGAGATATACCGCACCGACAAACATGTAGCTCACGACATGTCAAAGCGGAAAGCCGATTCTCATTGCTTTGCTCCGGTTGCCCAATCGGTAACCGGGGCACTCCGAAGGCGTCGCTGTTTGCACTCAGGGATGGCGATCTCCGCAGTAAGTGAGAGCGCAACCTCCGCAGGGCTGAAGAGCCTCTGACCGAAACTTCAGCGGTGTGTGAACATCATTTCGAGCCAAGATAGATCCTGCGCAAAAAATTGGCCCTGTATCTGCATGTTAATCTGCAAATGTCGTCTAACGACGATAGTCTTGCGTGTGGAGATAGTGAACAAATATTTATTTGATGTTGTGAACAAGAAAATTTGTTAATGCTATTCTGGAGGCGCTGCGTTAGAGCGCCTTGAGTGTGCAGCGGAGGCGAACGAGCGCGTCAAGTCACGTCACACGTGAGACATGAGCTCCATCTTGCAGTTTTCTTGGAAATCGAAGTGGCGCGCGGCTCTGAGATGAGCGTGTGCGCCCGTCTTAGATGTGATAAGATGCCGAACGCAAGGCGACGGGTAGGTGCCACCACCGTGTCGTCTTAGCAGAGCGTTTGAAACACTCGCCTTTTCGTGCAAGCGTTGCATGGCCAGCGCAGCCTGATAAACATTGCGGTCCTTAGAATTACTTATGTATGCCGTTTTCTAGTAAAAGACGCACATACAGAATATATACGTGTTGTTATGGTGCCTCAGATATGCGGAATAATTGCTTTTAAATTGACAATCGCATCAGTATGAACGCTGAATCTTCAGCAACATTGGTGGGCGCTGCGGATGGGGTCGGCAGTTTGGGGTACCGGCTGGTGCCATTCAGAGTACCCGGTACAGTTAAGGGTGGACAAAGAGACATATGTACAGACAAATGTACAGACAGACAGACAGACAGACAGACAGACAGACAGACAGACAGACAGACAGACAGACAGACAGACAGACAGACAGACAGACAGACCGATTTTTTTGCGTCAAAGGTCCCCAAGAAAGACTATCATCTTTAATATGTGCAAGTACAAGTGCGCATTCTCAGACAAGTTCCATACAAGTGCGCATTCTCAGAGGAAAACCGTCACTGGTTTCTAATGTCGTGTCAACGCTTTTGCCAGGTTGTCTACGCAGTAACTAACCTACCATTTTACATTTGATGAACCACAAAGCAAACGCGCTTTAGAAGTAGCCACATCCCCAGCTCTGCAGGAGTCCGCGACAGCCCAACAACGCAGCTGAAGCTGGCATGGATGGATGGATATGGCTGTTCCCTTTAGATAGGGCGGTGGCTAGCGCCACCAAGCCGTAATACTTAATGAACCAAAAACTAGATTTATTTTTTTTCCTTCAAATAGTGAGGTTGGGGATTCGTACTTTGTAGTGAAGGGTTTAATTTTCACTCGTGCCTTGACTTTAGCCACCAATCAGATAACCTTTGCCCTCCCTGTCCCTGAACCCCAGTGCTTTGAAAAACTCTGCGCCATCATCCTGAACAATAGGGTGACGCCCTTTACAGAACATTATCAAGTGTTCGGCAGTTTCTTCTTCCTCTTCACAGGCACTGCATACCGTGTCTACTCCTTCGTATTTGGCCCGATATGTCTTGGTTCGCAATACTCCTGTCCTGGTCTCAAACAGTAGAGAACTACCACAAATATTATCATAAATTTTTTCCTTGGCAATTTCCTGCTTAAAAGCTCGATAGATCTCTAGTGCGGACTTCTGGATGGATGGATGGATGGATGGATAGATATGGCTGTACCCTTTAGATCGGGCGGTGGCTAGCGCCACCAAGCCGTAATACCTAATGAACCAAAAACTATATTTATTTAAAAGTGAGTTTGAGGATTCGTACTTTGCAGTGAAGAGTTTAATTTTCACTCGTGCCTTGACTTTAGCCACCAATCAGATAATCTTCTTCTAGTTAATTCTGCCCACTTAAAGTCTATTTTGCCCTCCCTGTCCCTAAGCCCCAGTGCTTTGAAAAACTCTGCGCCATCTTCCTGAACTATAGGGTGAAGTCCTTTACAGAACATTATCAAGTGTTCGGCAGCTTCTTCTTTCTCTCCACACGCACTGCATAACGTGTCTATCCCTCCGTATTCGGCCTAATATGTCTTGGTTCGCAATACTCCCGTCCTGGCCTCAAACAGTAAAGAACTACGCCGACTATTATCATAGTTCCTTCCCTTGGCAATTTCCTGCGTAAAAGTTCGACAGATCTCTAGTGCGGACTTCTTAATCATGCCTATTCTCCCCATATCAGTCTCAGCTTCCTTCACCTTCTTTTTAACCGATAAAACTTTTTGGCTTGGCCCCCTGCTGTTTTTTAAGTATTTACCAGTCAATTTTATGGTTCGCTTCCTCCATTTTGTATAGACATTCTTCATGTACAAGTAGCTGAATACCTTCCTTGCCCAACGCTCCTCCCCACTTTCTCTCCATTGTTTCTCAAATTTTATCTTGCTGCTAGCTTCTCTTCCCTCAAATGATGTCCATTCCATATCACCTTGTGCTGCCTGATTTGGTGTATACCCGTGAGCTCCTTAGGCAAGCCCACCTATTCCACGTTTCTTAATTTCTAATCTTGCTTGAACTTCTGATCTCATGCACACGACCACATTACCGAACGTCAGACTAGGAACCGTGACGCCTTTCCATAATCCTCTCACAACATCATACCTATTGTAATTCCACAGATCCATGTTTTTCATTAGCGTTGCATTCCTGTTACCTTTAGACGTCACGTATATTTCGTGTTCCCTTCGGTACTCGGCCCCATTGCTTTCCCATTCGCCCAGATATTTGCATTTATCTGTTATCTCTAGCGGGACCTCCAGTATTCTAAGCTCACTACCTACATAGTCATTAAAAATCATGACTGCTGATTTTTCCTTACTGAATCTGAAATCTAACATATCTCTCTCATTACCGCAGATGTCCACCAATCTCTGCAAATTTTCCATATTGTTGGCCATTAGCACTATATCATCTGCGTACATCAATGCTGGTAGTGCCTGTTCAATGAGTTTTTCTTGTTTGACAAAAGAAAGGTTGAAGCCCAGTCACCTGCTCTCTAATTTGGCCTGTAATCCTTGTAGGTACATCATGAATAATGAGGGTGACAGGAGACACCCCTGCATAAGCCCCCGTTTTACCTCTGCAGGCTTAGATACCTGTTTTCCCCCTTTATAACTACCTTGTTACCTTTATAGATATCCTTTAAAAGATTAGTGACTACATCTTCCACGGCTAGTGTGTCCAGTATTCCCCGCAATTCCTCTTGAGCAACGCTATCGTACGCTCGCTTGATATCCAAAAATGCTAGCCACAGGGGCCTGTGTTCCTTTTCTGCTATTTCGATGTACTGCGTCAGTGAGAACAGATTGTCTTCCAACCTCCTGTGTTTCCGAAACCCATTCTGCAGTTCCCCCGGCATCCCCTCATCCTCTATCCACGCCTGCAGTCTTTCCTTTATAATCTGCATCGCCAGCCTGTAGACCACTGATGTGACTGTTATAGGACGGTAGTTTATGTCAGCTTTGTCCCCCTTTCCTTTATAGATCATGCTCATCCTGCTAAGTTTCCATCCATCGGGAACTTCACCATTGATTATTATTGTGCTCACTGCCTCTCTCAAAGCCTGCTTAGACTTCGGACCTAATGTCTTTATCAGCCTAATTGGAATGCCATCTGGGCCTGTTCATGTACTACTAGGAACCCTTTTCTCAGCCCTTTCCCACACTTGTTGTGAAGCCACTTCTTAAAACTAGCAGCAGCGCCACCTGGCGGCATCCTCGTGAAAGCTGACGCTGGAGCCCAGCCGGTCACGCCACTAGATCATATTCTAGTTCACTATAAAACAAACGAACACTGCGAGCAATCCCACGTGACGGCATCGGGCCAATACCGACGCGGTGCCGGCCTCGGTAAGGTCGGAGGAGGGAGAAAAGAAAGGAGGTGCGTGAATATACATATGTCCCTACTTTACAAAGATTTAGGGGCTTTAGTATGAACAGCTGAATACTACAAGGTCATAGAGAAGTTTTTTTTTTTTCGGGTAGGGGGGAGGAGGTGGGGTCACTTTTTTATCCGAGGTGGGGGTCAATCAGGCAGATGCGATCAAGAGCCATGTTGTGCCCTGTATGCCATGGCGAAAAAAATTTCAGGTGGGAAGGGGGAAGCAGGAGCCCAATGCAACACATCCTAGTTCAATCAATTGCAATCCTGTAACCATTGCGCCATCCACGCATGCGCCAGCAGGGAACGTTGAGGGGTGGGTGGATTGATGAGTCTGGTAAGGCTAGTGCCGCTTCAGAACTAACACGTAGATTTGCTTGAAGGGTTTGAATTTTGCCTCATTCTTCAGCTTTAACACTCGCGTCGGGGTCTCAAGCTGCATTAATCTATGTAATGCTTCACATTAGACACATGTCAACTGTGGTAGTGTCTCGTTTTCATGCAGCATATATGTGCATTTAGGAAATTATTCAAATTACACGCCGTTACAGAACAGTGCCCTCCCTCTTCAGCATTTGTACCTATTTGCACCAGAGTAATAAAATATACGTTTTGTTTTGCTGACGATTTTCACATTTTTACTCGCATAAATGCTGTTACGGCTATCGCTACAATTTACTAGTCGAGCATTTGCCTTTTTCTAAAGGCACCATGGTTCATAAACCCTTTTTTGGGTGTGTTTGTGATACGGTGGGGGGGGGGGAGGAGGGGTCCATATATTTATGACCACAACCTTGTGGCCCGGCCACTCCATTCTTCACTCAATACTTTATCTTTCGTCTAAGTACAGTTAGACGTCGACACAAACACAAAACATGGATGACCTCTGTTTGCCCTTACATGCGTTTTCGCTCTAATATTCTTCCCGCATAAAAATCTAGCAAGGGCTTTAACTTGATGCTGAAAGACAAGTACTATCTTTGAGACGATTTATTGTTATCTAGTACTTATAACTGCATCATTAAAAGACACTATATATAAAAAAATCAGGTGGGCAAAAGGGGACAGCACGCTGTTTTAACTTATGCTAGTGTTCATTTCTGGTAGTGTTGAACAGAAAGGCGTAACTATAGAAATCGGTAAAATCGCGCATATACAAGCTAGTGCGCTACTCTGTGTGAATGTGCGAGTGCTTGGCTATGATTCGCTCTATACCTGTGCAGCCACTTTTACCAATTATTGAAGCAAGGCTGTGCAAGTGCAGTAGAACGTAAGCATTTTTTTTCTGAAGGGAAATAGCGCACAAGAAATAGTATACAAAAAAGGAGAAGCTACACATAGTTGTAAGTGCAGTTAAGTGTCTTCCCTCACTTCCTACATTGTTTTGTGTGCTATTTTTCTTCATAAATTGTACACACTCTAACTAGCTCAACTTTCCATTTTGTTAGAGCTCAGGCCTCGCAGAGGCGTGGCTTTGGGTAACTTGACATACAACTCAAGCGTGCCATGGTTACGTTTGTGAGAAACAAAGTTCGCTTTAACGAAGTCCCATTCACTGAATTTTTAGAGCGGTTGGCAGGTACCACGGTTCTTAGTCAACTGCATATACACTATAGTAAGCTATTGAACCTTCGCAAAGAAAGATGCGACTTGTTTCATAACTGCTACAGATAACAATAGGAGCCTCGCTATTTTTTACTGGCATATGGGTTTACTGGCGTCGACGCAGTTCACTGGGCTCAAAGTGTCAGAACAATGTCTGCCTTTTAGACACTGTGCATTAACTCGAGGGTGCACTCTCCGTTAGTGTGTTACTCAGAGTGGTGTTTTGTTCACGGCAGCGGGTCTACGGCAGCACAGGCTTGGCGCACCCGAACAATGTAGCGGGAGACACTAAAGACACGCCTTCAGGCACCGCTGCACTGCTTTGGTTCGATGAGTGGCCGATGGAGCTGCAGCAGCGTGTAGCGGAGTGAGGCTAAGCACTTTCGTTTTCACCTGGTCGAGCACCACCCAAATATTCTTACGAAAGTTAAATCACAAAGCCTCGCATTTGCCAATTTTACTATGAATTCATGTGCTGCTGACACTGAAAAAGAAGGCGGTGGGACAGAGTAGGGGTTGCCTCACTCTGGTTGAAACTGTGTGCTTTTACAGGCCGGGTGTGGTAAACCGTGGTAGTGCATGCGTGTATCTTGACAGGGATCAGCAGACAGCTCACACCTTTGGGAGCGTTGTGTTCTCATTGCCAAGTTAACGTTGAAATTGTAGGCAGCTCGAAGGTCCCTTTGCTTGTTAACGGCCGCGTTCCCTCATGCCAACATTACGCCAGACCGCATGCACAAGAAGGGAGGTTGTAGTAATCGTACTACGCATAACATTTCAATTTGTTACAATCGCATTCACTCTGCCGCACTTGCGGTGAACGTATTTTGTACAGCAGGGTTGACTCGGCCCGACTAAGGTCTCTTGTAACACAGGGATAGAGCGAATTTTATAAAGGGTGAAAATTGCATTAAATTGTCTCTTTTGGTTAATGGTGGTCCATAGAAGCTGTAGCTGTTGGTTTTCTTGAAAGTGTTCGTTGGCTATGGAATCTTGTTCGTTCGTGGCTGCTGACTCAAAAATGTGAAGGTATCTACTATAATGTTTTAGTAATGCCTTTTTGTTTTGGGGGGGGGGGGGGTACAGTCTTTCAGTGATACCAACGGCTGGTGGCTGAATTAGTTCCGGCTTGCACTCCTGCATAGTTATTTAATGTATGGAACGCTCTTTGCCCGCTGTGCAGTGAATGAAATGAAGTCGTGGATATTGTCATGGGGCCTTGACGCTAATGAAGGCAAAGATGAATTGTGCAAAACAAAACTGTTTATTTGCCTGAACTCCTGGCCAGTAAACAAAAAGACAGATTACAGCGATACACAAGACTGGCATTGATAGCGATGAATATAGCGTCAGTCGTCGATCAACTCACAAGCGGCGAAGTGTTTCGGCATTTATACCTGTGCTATCAAATATTGCAGCCTTATCACTGGTCGTCGCGCAAGCTCTAGAATAATCTCGAGTGTTCGCGTCTTGCGCGCTATTTTACCAGAACAATGTACAACAACCGTGAACCTTCTCAAACAATGAGGCGCAGTTTGCGCTGAGCTCATCTGACAGGCTTTGTGGGCGAAAACCGATTGAAACAAAAGTGAAAATAAGAAACGCGCGCGACATTGCCCCCCCCCCTCACAAAAAGCATCGTCCCGATGCTGGAAACATACACATAGGCAAAATATATGAGCAATAAAAATTACAGCAAAACAGCAAGACATTACGATAATAAATAGGTATAACACAATACTAGAGAAAGAATAACAAAGAATACACTCCTTAAGTTCGTTACTGCGCGTGAAATGGCTTTAGGCGCATGACATGAACGACCTCAGGTTTCCCGCGCCACCGTTGAGAGTTTGTGATGCTGTCGCGGACAGCCTCGTTGTTGATTGTGCCGAGACATCGAAGTACCCTGTACAGTCCGAAGTACCATCGCAGAAGTTTTTCACTGAGGCCACGTAGGCGTATTGGCGTCCATATCCATACGCTGTCACCGGGCTGGTATTCCACGAAGCTTCAACGAAGATTGTAACGGCAGTGGTCGGTCGTCTGCTGAATCTTGATGCGCAGGCGAGCCAGTAGACGAGCTTCTTTAGCGTGCTGAAGGTTGACGACGACGTCGAGGTTTTCTTCGTTAGTGACGTTGGGCAGCATGGTGTCGAGCGTCGTGGACGGGTTCCTTGTGTAGATCAACTGGTATGGCGACATCTGCGTTGTCTCCTCCACCACCATGTTGTGTATGCGAAGGTCACGTACGCAAGGATGGCATCCCATGTCTTGTGTTTGACGTCCACGTACATGGCCACGATGACGGTGATGGTCTTATTAAGACGCTCGGTGAGACCATTTGTCTGTGGGTGCTGGTGGGCGGTGCGGTGGTCGTGTGGCGATGGCTTGTGTGGCTATGTCTCAAGATCGCCTGAGTCAAATAAGCAGTAAAAGCCGTACCTCTATCGGTTATGAGAACTTCTGGAACGCCATGATCAAGAACGATGTTCTCAACGGAAAAGTTGGCTACATCGACGTCACTGCCTTTGAGTAGGGTATTTGTTTCGGCGTAGCGGGTGAGGTATGGTGATTCCTCGTAAGAGCGAACACAGCATGGCTGCTGGTCAAGATCTGAAATTTCTTTAAAAACTTGTATAATATTGCCTTATCAGTGAAAAAAAAACAGATCCGCAAAAGGTGGGGCTTTTGCTGTAACAATTTTTGTGATAGCATAGTACATCAACAAAACAAAGAAGTGGAGTGCCACACTTACCTGCTCTGCTCTTTTATTTGCGATGAATTACACAAAAGCATATTAACGCTACGTACCTCAAGTTTGTTTAGCTAAATTCTGGCGTACTTGAGCTTACGTTCAAATATATTTCTATTCTCTGCGGACTTTACATGTCTTTACAAAAATTATGAAATTTGGCCTAAAAGCATATTTTCCTAGTTTGCAGCCATTAATAAAAAACATTTATGACGTAGCGACAAAACTGCTGAGTCACTTTTTCAGCATGTTTATTTAAAAAAATACTAAAGCTTACATTACTAACATATTTCAACTAAAGTATATACACGCGCTAACTTTAACAAAATATCATGCAAGGGAAACTCCTGAAGACGAATAAAAAAAGCATTTTCATACTTTTTATACATTCCCCACTTAATCTCCTCGACATAAGCTTCAACACTCAATAAAACATGTTGCATAATAAGGTTTCACTTGCAGCTATCGTAGCTCCTCAAAAGACGCCCTTGCGCAAGTATAAGCAATTGTACATTGGACTTACTACCGGATAATTATGAAATCTTGGCCTCTACTTCAGTTTCTTAAAAAGCAAGCAGACCTGAAACAGCTGCCGACTGTACTGACTCCCATGCTGTATATATATATATATATATATATATATATATATATATATATATATATATATATATATAGTGCGGGCCAACAATTTTCCGGCTTCAGCCTGTGATTTTAAAATAACAGGCTCTATATTTCGAGTGTCTAGGTGTGCTTTCGCAGGTGTTCTTGAACCAAACGATTAGACAAAGTGTATTCTCATAGAAATGAATCATCGCACTATTGAATTGTCGGCACGCCATAACAAATATTTAGATAGAGGATTCGACCTGCTTTAATTAAAGAGCGCCTTGAGCACTACATCGCTGCGGGCAGGAGCAAACGACCAGCGCTAAAGGCCAACGGCTTCGTGTGTAACGGATAAAGAGAGGGAAACCTCATCTCTCTGCTTGAAACGACGCCGCTTGGTACGATGTTCGCATTGGCCCGAACGCTGTGCTGCCGTAAACCAGCTGAGCTGCAGCATATTGCGAATGTTGCATGAGAATGATAGAGAGATAAAAGCATATTAATGAAAAGCTAAAGATGTTTTCCTGACTAGTGAAGTCTTGCATTAATGCACTGCGTATTGAAGTGGAACTAAACACCATATAGGTCATACACCGTGTTCCTACTTCACCCTAATGAAAGCTGCTATTATGGTTCCCTTCATGTTGCAGTGCAAACAGCCCATTAAACCGCTGGAGCAGAGCGAGAGAGGGGAGACGTGGTTTATATAATCTTCACTGGATGGATGGCGAGGATATACGGGATTTCGGTCCGAATGATCGATTGCGGGCGTGTAGGGCTATCAGCGCATAGCCATCTTCTTTGTTCGCGCAATCACTCATGGCTCGAGCTACAAGGGGTGACAGGGGGCGTGCTTGTGAAGTAGTTGTCTCGTGCAAAGTTGTGTGCGCAAGAATAGACTTAGAAATTCACGAATATTTGCCAAGTACCGCAAACTTAGTCTCCCCGCTTTGGAAAAATTAGAGCGTAGCAGTGCAGATAAAACTACCTTTCTTGCCTGAAATATTCAAACCCGCTCGCTCAATGAGTGTGAGATTACTCTAGTATGTACATAAAAGGGTGCCTAAACTGTGTATTAGGAATGAAAGCAAGGTCACTTCAAAACAGACCATCAATTTTTTTTGTCACTTCGTAGGTTTCAAGCGCCAGTACATATGATTCATCTCACGTATTTTTCTACCTTGTCTTTTTGACATAACTTACGCCGGTGATTGATACCGTGGTTTGTCTGAAACTTTTGAACCTTTCTGTTCTTCAACACAAGGAAGCAAGACACTTGTAGCACCACTGGTCAGCTTTATAACGCGAAACATTGCGGTATTTGCTTCCATGGCTCATCACAGTCGCAAATCTTTTTTTATTCGCCAGCTTTACTATCGAAGTAATGAATTAGCTGAGTGAAGAGCTCATAATGTTATCTGACGTCTTCTCTATGCTTTAAATACTTTAGCAATGCTAGTATATGCACATAATCGTATTCTCTACAGGCCTACTCCCGTTTGAATGCGTTATATACGTTTGTCGAAACTAAGTGGCCGTCATTCGAAATAAAAGTTCAGTGTACCGGCATATTTCACTGCACAGCGTAGTGCGCATTGCGATGAGTGAATCCTTGCAACAATATACAAGAATAAACATAGATAGATAGATAGATAGATAGATAGATAGATAGATAGATAGATAGATAGATTGATGTATAGATAGATAGATCGATAGATAGATTAGATAGAGAGATAAATAGATAAATAGATATAGATAGATAGATAGATAGATAGATAGATAGATAGATAGATAGATAGATAGATAGATAGATAGATAGATAGATAGATAGATAGATAGATAGATAGATAGATAGATAGATAGATAGATAGATAGATAGATAGAATGATAGATGCTGGTTAGTATCCACGTTATTCAAGGAAACCTGTCCTCGTGGTTACATTAAGGCTGTCACAAATAATACGACTGTTCACGCGGATATGGAGGCCCAGACTGTAAAGAGGAAGGAAAGCAATATGTCGTAGTGAGCCAGGACTTCAGACTGAAGAGCCGGGCACTAGCTGTTGTGATCCAAACTGTTATTCGTGTGCTGGTTGACGCCTTCACTGTCAGCGTCCGTAAGCCTCTTTCAAGGGCTGTACTTGGCCATGAAGCTTACGGACGCTGAAAGCGAAGGCATCACCCTGCACACGAATCCCAGTGTGGATCCCAACAGCTCGTGTTCGGCTCTTCATGCTAAAGTCGTGGCCCATTACGGCATATCGCTATTTTTCCTCCTGACCTAAGAAGGACTTCAATACATGTATACTTTTAAATTCTCGCACATAGCACACTTTGCAATTTGTACGAGTTTTATGAAAACCACGTTCAAACAGTACCGGGTAATTACTAGGAAAGAAGGGCGAAGTTGTCACTTACAAAAACCTGCACTCTCCTAAATAAGAACATGGTATCTTCTTTAAGTGTGATTAATCGTACAAAACAAAAGGGACACCCCCCCCCACACACACACAACACACACACACACACACATACACACACGCACACGCACACGCACGCACACACACACAACACACACACACGCACGCACGCACCGCCCCCGCACACACACTCACTCACCCACTCACTCATTCACTCGCTCACTCACTCACTCACTCACTCTCTCTCTTAGTCAAAAAAAACACGACATCATTTTATCTCTCTTTCAATAGTTAGTATTTCTTGCCGTTTAACCTTCTTGTACCTAGCTTCTGTCCTTATCATATATCAAGAGCGCTTGCTAGCTCCTCCGAACTGCTTCGCAGACGCTCTCAGTCTGCCGATCTGTCTTCGATTCCTACAAAATCCTGCAGTTATGCGAGACTGCTGCTGTAGACCATGAGGAACGCGTGTCAAGGACCCCCAGCCCACCGACACCGACACCATCAATTTTGAGTAAATGTCAGCACGCGTGAGTGGACACGGTTGTTTCTTTTTTTCGTCCGTAGATTTACGAATCTCCCGTTAAAACAGAATCATGAATCTTCCTCTTTTGCCGTTCACGAGTTTGCTGAGAAGGAAAATTTAATGCATTGCTTTACAGCAGTTCACTGAATTCCTTCATGCTTCTCACTCGACTTCTGAAAGCACTCCCAAGCAAACAAGAATTATAGTAGCAATAGAAAGAAACCTGACTTCATTGCTTTTGCGAAATACCTGTGATAGGTCAAGCGCTACGCTAACGCGACTAGCACGACGAAAGGAAGAGGAGGACGAAGAGCCCTCGTCTTGCGAGCGTATCGATGCTGGGAGGCAGCCATTGAGCCTTTTTTCACCAGCCTATCTTTGAATAAACAATATTCTTCGGAACAATTTGTATATATTTTATTTGTTCCATCAAAACTAGCACCCTCGGTTTGTCAGTTTCGGTTTATGTGGCAGCACGGTCTCCAAATGCGACAATAAATATGTGAAACCACGCGTGATATTTTCAATTTTTAAAAACTAGACCTGCCATAATTTGTGACGTAGAACAACTTTGCCAAATAATCAACCCTAAAACTGATAAATAAAATGTTCATTCAATGATTTTTGACAAATATGATTCTTGAGCGATCGAATTAGGGACAGAATCTTGCCGCGTTCGCCTAGAAGTTGGCTGCGAAGACAAGTGCCTGCCTATTTTATAATTTTTAAGAAAAAAATCTGCATTGCTTAGAAAAAAAACACCCTGTATATGGGCGTTCGTCTATTACATAAAGCTTTGAAATCTTTTCGTGTGTGTGGGACGTACTTCGTCACAGTCTTGGTCGCTGAAACTGACTGAGCCCCCAAATCAGCGGAGCAGTTAGGAACGTTTTTTTCTGTGTCTTCTAGGCTGATGGAAAATGTAAAAGCTTGGATAAAGAAACGCAAATAGTAGGTGTATAAAAAGCACTTCGACACTTACACTTCCCAACTATCGCTGTTGAAGGGACCTGGACAGCGAAGAGCAATTACGTTTCGCTAATTGCTGATTATTAAGAAGTGCAGTGAAGCGAAAATTTCTGTTTACAGCAGCCGAGAAGAGTGTCCCGAGTTTGCTGCATCTGACTCATGATCGTAAAAATGAAAAAGAGAGCGCTTTGTGCCTTCAATAACTTTAGCGTCTTCGCCATGTTCTCAGGAGTGGCTCTGAACCAAACGCGGCAATTTTAGCGCATCACCGGAGCGCTCTTTGCCTCAGCCACTCGGACGCATGCTGATGCGCTTTTAACTAATTAGAATATTTCGCGTCATGTATTGTTTTCCCGTCTGTTTTTCCGCTGCCGATACGCTTTTAATTAGTATGATTACTTCGCGTCTGGTATTGTTTGTTAGTTTGTTTTTTCAGCTCTGCGGGCTCCAACGTCTAGTTATTCAAATTAGAAGAGGCCGTTCCAATTACCAAGGGGTCACATAATCATGGTGACGCACTTTTGGCGCCAGTTGTTTGCTCTTGACTCCGTTGTAAAAACTTATCTCCACGCGTCGGTAATAACATTGTGCTGGCTGTCAACACTGAGGGACCCTACTGAAAGACTCGGCCGCTGGGTAATACAACTGCATAAGTACACGTTCTCAGTGGTGTACAAATCTTTGAAGTTGCACAGCGATGCTGACTGCTTAGCCCGCCACCCGGTAGAACCACCCGACTCCACTGAATTTGAAGCTGATGCCTGTCTTTTCGCCATCACAGTCTTTCTGCACGTGGCTGATGAACAACGGCGAGATCCATCCCTACTCCTTATCATTGACCGCCTTCAAGCCGGTAATGCCGACCCTTCCCTCAGCCCGTTTTAGCTGCAAGACAACGTTCTGTATCATCATAATTTATACCAAAAGTGCGCAGAAATTTACTCGTTCTCCCACATCATCTGCGCAAAGACGTCCTTCGAAAGCTTCACGACGCCCTAACTTCAGGACACTTAGGCGTGACCCGAACCTACGATTGTGTTCGATGATGGTTTTTCTGGAAAGGCCTGTATCGCTCCGTTCGTCGCTACGTTGCGGCTTTCGACCTCTGCCAACGTCAAAAGAAACCTACGACTCCCCCTGCCGGTCGCCTCCTGCCTATCGAAGTCCTATAGTTGAGCCTTTTTATCTACTGGGATTGGGCTTGCTTGGTCTTTTTCCAACTTCGACAACTGGAAATAATTGGATCGCAGTAGCCACGGATTATGCCACTCGGTACGCAATCACCCGCGCGCTACCGATCAGTTGCGTGACCGATGTTGCTGATTTCCTCCTACACGACGTCATTCTTCAGCATGGTGCTCCTTCTCACCTACTCACAGACTGTGGTCGATGTTTCCTCTCTCGGGTATTCGTATTCGACGACCTACGGCGATCTTGTGCTACTCGTCATAACACTAGCACGTCTTATCATTCCAAGACCAACGGGCTGACCAAACGCCTTAACTGTACACTGACAGATATGCTTTCAATGTACGTTTCCGACGACCACACTGATTGGGACATTGCCATACCATTTGTCTTTTCTGCCTATAATTCATAGCGCCATGAAACGGCTGGCTACTCACCCTTTTACTTTCTCTTTGGGCATGATCTTTTGTTACCATTTGGTACTCTGCCTCAATTTATTATAACATCGACGACTTCATACGCTCAAGGTGCCATCACCTGAGTTCTCATCGCGCGCACGGTAGCCCACACTCGGCTCGCACTTTTCCAGGCTACGCAAAAGACCCTGGATGATAATCGACACAGGAACGATGATATTCCTCCTGGCTCTCTTGTTCTATGGCGGCTCTTATCCGGTCATGTTGGCCTCAGCGGGAAGCTTCTATCGCGATACGTCGGGCACTACCAAGTAGTGCGCCAGGTGACACCTGTCACCTATGAGATTTTGCCGACAACTAAATCAATCGAACTCATCTCTCAAAACCGACATAGGGCACGTCTCTAACCTGAATTTCTACAATGTTCAGACGCCTACAATGGCGACACGCCCTTTTAGTCATAGCTGGCACTGAGACGTTGGCTTTACAGGCCAGGGTAATTTCACTGGGGTGAAAATACTCCTCCGGTGGAGCAACTGAATATGGCCCCTATTGAAAGAAAACGACGACATGGGGGTTGTGGGACTCAGCCTGGCTTGCCCTGCTGTCTGGCATTTTATGCGCCCTGTGTGCTGTGAGCTCGCTCTCCTACAGACTCACGACCCCTAAATAATACTTCCCGCAAAAATATCATATTATCTGTGTTTTAACGTCCCAAAACCACGATATTATTGACAGAGATGCTGTAGAGGAAGGATGCGAAAATTTCGACCACCAGGGGTTGTTTAACGTGCACAATAATCTAAGTACAACGTCCTCAAAAATTTTCGCCTTCTTAAAAAATACATCAGCCAAAGAGAGGATTCGATCCCGTGACCTTCGGGCTAGCAGTCGAGTGTCATACTTACTAGACTCCCACAGCGCGGCGTGCGCGCCCAGAATTCGTTTGTTTAGGCATCAGAAGTTCACCATCATATAAAATAGGCGTAGAGAATGATATCGTTTAGCCTTTTGCAGAAGGCGATATATCTATGTGCAATTCAGAATCGCTCATACGGTAGTTAAACGCAAACTTGTTTTTTTAACCGCCTCGCATTAGTTATTCCTCACGTATCTGCAG
Source organism: Rhipicephalus annulatus (assembly GCA_013436015.1). Classification (NCBI taxonomy): domain Eukaryota; kingdom Metazoa; phylum Arthropoda; class Arachnida; order Ixodida; family Ixodidae; genus Rhipicephalus; species Rhipicephalus annulatus. Next base: position 571,181 of record WOVY01010919.1, on the reverse strand, counting down.
TGAGCAAAATGATGAGTTTTTTCATTTGTTTCATTTTAGTCTTAGCAGAAATAGGCGGTGCTCCTTCCAGAAAACTGAGCGAAATTTCTGCTCGCATAATTTACTTAAGGCGTGGCGACAAGACTCATCAATGCTTGTTTTACAGTGGAACTGTATTTAGAAAGGCGAAACTAAAATTCGTCCGTCCCATGTACGCAAACAGTTACAGTGCATGTGTGCCCCAAAAGTTCGACAATACTTACAACTAAGTATAGTACAATGCATGATATATTAACGAAATGCCACTTGCACGGCAACAGCTGTTATAAGGTTCGCGGATAGACGTAGCCGATAACTAAGAAACGCTTTGGAGAGACGTCACGATCAACCCAGTGATAAACCCTGGAGCCGCACATTTTGGCTTCGCTGATTAGCCAACTGTGCGGAGTGCTTGTACGGAGAGTTTGTTTACGCATTTGGAATGAGCAGGGTTATATTGTTGCGTACTCCGTGGTCACTTAAAGGTATTTTGAAGCGGCGGTGGTGATATCTTCATATTTCCAAGAAAAAAATAAAAAAAATATGAAGGAGACCAGTACAGAGACTGGTTGCGCTACTTCAGTGGAGGTCGGCCACTGTGGGAAAAAGGCCGAAGTAATCCTATTCGCGCTACGTTGTTCGCCTCCTCTTTTCCTTTTCGTAACAAAATAGGACGCTTCTATTGCTACGTGGCTGCTTCGGCCAACAATGCAGTTACGATTAATAGAAAATTGTGGAATAGGGGCCCCAAAGAAGTAGCTTCAAAGCAGCACATACGCGAGATGCAAACAACGTTTGAGTTTTATTGTTGGGTATGCTATTTCTCTAATGTGGTGGGAGCCCTAAAGCCTGGCCCTAAAGCGTTGCCTTGGACAAACATGACGGTATACCTACTGAAAGGGAGGTTCTCAAGGTGCTTTAGACTGGCGTACTGCTCCAGTTCTTGTATTTGATGAGAAGGTAGCTCATTCTGTTTTCTTAGATTTTTTTTCAGTGCAAGTGCGCCATGACCTCATTACAGGTCATTGAAAAAAAAAACACTGATGACAGACATGATCTTTTTGAGGCTTTCGAGTTTTTCTCTGTAGTGCCTTAAATTCCGTCTCGTTTGTTTTTCGCCAATTCTTTTTTCTAAATAGTGATAGCAATCAATAGTTTCTTAATTTTGGTTTCAGAAGTACAGCTTGAATTTTCTAGTTCTTTTGGTAGGGGAGCAAACGTTGGAGCCGTACAGCGCAGGTGATCGGTAGACAGTGAATGAGCGGAGAGTTTGACAAGGAGGTTAAACAGTACCTGCAGGTAGGACCAGCATTGGTTTGATGCCAGGAACAGTTTGCTGTCTCAGATCGCCCATGCAGTAATGACAAGGTATACGTAAACTGGTAGTGTAACCTCCATAGAAGCCCATGGGACGAGAAGTCGGTGACTCGTTGCTACCGCCGACATCTACGGGAGTAGAGGAGAACTGACAGCAAACAAAAATTAAAAAAAAATATTTTGATGTAGCAACCGGAAGTGGTAGGGAAGTCGCGCATTTAAACAGGACGTAAAATTAATTTTTTCTTAAATGCTCACTTTTTACGTGCAGTTATTATTACTATATTCTATTGCGTTTTGTGCCTGGCCAATTGCAAGCGGGAGAAAAAAGAAAAAGAAAAACAATGAGGAAACAAATTTGTTGTATTAGCCAAATGACGTAGTTGCAATATATACAAGAAACTTCGCAGAGGCAATTGAGAGACAACTGGTCATGAGCACAGTAGCTTAATAGTTCAAAAACTCACGTTGCCCAGTCATCGAAACCAGTGCTGCTAGACAGCAGCTTTGAAAATATAGCTTTGACAGCCGTACAGTACAGCGTCTCGTTGCTTAGCGTGTCGCGTTAACCGTCATCAAAGACAAGGGCACGCTCACCGTGTGCCACCGAAAGCAGTCGGCAGTCAAAGGCGCGGCTATCTACGCATTCTGTGAGCTAGTTGAGCTGTGAATTGCACATAAAAAATAAGTAAACCTCTGAAGGTACGCACGGAAGCACCACGGAAAAGTGAGTGATGCCTCGTTGACCTGGCAATGCACCAAATCAAAGAACAAGTCGAACTAAACAAAAGCTCTCTGATAGTAGATTGGCCGGATACCCCCCCCCCCCCTCTTCATTTGTAGCACTCGGCAAAAATTGAGGCATTTAGCCAAATGTGGGTCCTAGCCCAGTAGCAGGCTAGAGCTGACTATCGCTGAGGCCTACCTCTCTGCCTTTCTGTAAATAAACCTGTCTCTCTCTAGCCAAGTGTTAGATACACTCTATTGTAAGTTTACAGTTAACTTTGACATCTATAAAATTACGACTATTTAAAGAACAAATCATACTGAGTTTTTATGTTGGTTGTTTGTCACCTCCTCACGTAGTCGCGCTACAATCGTTCGTGGGCGTTCATGCCTGTGGCGAAGGGTTTCCGACACTTTTCTTTCCGCGTTTTTCGACCCATGTTATTTAATTTGACCATGGTAATGGTGCGTAGATTTGTGCACGGGTGGGTCAAATCCGACATGGGTCACTGCAGTTTTTTGAGGTGGAACTGGTAGTCACGGCGCAGGCCTGGATGATAGTTTTCTTCGCACATGTTTTACGCCGGAATAACCATCGTGACGACTTATCCTTTAGTGAAACTGGGCCCAACTCTGTTTGCAACGAAGGGGCCCCCAAATTTTCTGGATATCCAGGTGGAGCAGTATTAGTATGATGTCAGGAAGAGTGTGCTGTCTCACATCACCCGTGCAGTAATGGTCAATCATGCAGACTCCTGTACATAAATTTTATGTTCACTAGCAACGCCCAGCTTCAGTTGTCAGTGATGAACTTTCGCATGTTTATTTTTTACTACACTGAATACTGAAAACCTAACAAAGTTTTCAGTTCATTCAAGACATGCCCTTTGAAGGGCCCGTCAGCACCCCACGTTCAAAGAAGAGTGATCGGTTTCCCTTTCTTCTTTGCGACCCTTCGCACAGGGGATGTATCCTCCTCGCCACTTATTACTTGAGGGAACAGGGTAAGCCCTATACCCGCCACGTGTTTTAGGCCAAAGTTACTTGTCTTTTTCTCCCTAACCATAAAAGTTACAGTATTTATTTATGATCATTGAGATCATAAACCATTTCTCTTCTCACAAAAGCAGAATTATTTCTGAAATTTGTAATTCTATTTCTTTTGGTAATTTTTACTTGACGTATCTAATTATCACCCGTTAATCGGTATTAGATGTCGTGTTAAAAAATCACTTTCTCACACAAGAATAATTCAGTTTCAGTATATTCTCTGGCGCGTTCTCTAAATACTGGCTAAAATCTATGTTTCTAGATACAGTGGTTGCTGAAAAAAAAGGACATAAGTACAAAACTAGCATGTTTTGGGATAGTTGTGTTTAAAGTGAAAATTATGCTTTCTTTCAAAAGTACCACAAAATAACCATCAATTGAAAGACATTTTTAATAGGCACCAGCCATATACTTATCACCAATATCACTCTTTCTTTTAAGTTGAGGCGTCTTGCCTGACGGGCCTCCTTTGTCGCCTCCTTCGCAGCCCTGTCAGCGGAATACTGTCGGCGAAGGTCAAGTGTAAGTAGGCCCTGCACTGTGTAGCAACCTAGCGACATTCAAAACAAGTTCAGAACATTTACACGTGCTATATTGCCATCATTGAAGCTGATTACAGCATCACTTATGCATATTTTCAGTGTTTAGTGTCCAAAAAATGCGTTTTCTAAAGCATGCTCACGCATGACATTGTTGAACCATTTGTTGGGGGGTTTGAGTTTTCCCATGGAGGAATTTTGCAAGTAATTTAGAATTATCAAGTTGCTCATAAAATGGCTTAACAGCCTGAAAAACAGATGGTGGAAGGAGTTCTTTGGGAACGTATGAGGCGTTTTTTTTTCTAAAAGAGCCAAATGCAGAAACTGAAACTAGGCTAAATTTCACTGGAACGTAATTCATGCCTAAGTATCTTCAATTTCTAGAGCAGTTCCAATCAAAATAAAGCACGTTTTTGCAAAATAAGCTCAAAAAGGCCGTTTTTATTCAAAAATGAGCCAAGCACTCGAACTGTTTAAATCAAAGTGAGCCAAATTTATTAAACCAGCACTGCACTAACAAACATACTCAAAACAACCAACATGGTCCCACCCGAAATGTTTCATATGTGTCTTAGTTGCTTTGTTATCGCATTTACGTTCCACACTTAGGTTTTCTAGCTCAAGTTGGCACTTACTGAAGGACATGATGTTCAATAACAAAACTCAATTCTAATGAGTAAGAGGCTGACTTGCCTACTCATTTTTGAATCTTAGTGATTCTTTTCGACAATAGCATAACAGTATTTTGTCGTCCGTTCACTGCAACACGGTATATTTGTAATAAAATAGGCATGAATTATAGATGTTGGGCGTCTACCTATTCTTTAAGGATGTGGTCGGAAACGGCATGGCATAAAACTAGCTGGAACACTTTTCAAGGCCTTCAATAGATTCCAGGAAAAAGAAAACAGTGATGACAGTACAGAATGGTGCGCCTTTTGCCAGGAAGCACCACTCACTCTTCAAGTCTAGTAATCGCCATTACGCCTATGCGCTGAAGCACGGCACCAACGGAAGCACAAGTATGATGTCAATTCTGTCGCAAAACAATACTACACCACACATTAGAACCGTTTTACACTTATTTTAGAAGCTAATTCATGTCCAAATGAAATGTTTTAAACTATATGAACCCAGTACAAACTTTACTCCATAATAATGACGATATTTCGCTATGTAGTTTTTCGCCACAATATGGGTTTGTGGTATTCATGGGAGAGAAACATATTGACGAAACGTTGTTTGAGCAGACCCAGCCATATTGTCAGTAGAAAAAAAGTGCGTTTTTTTCTGTTTCAATTAAAGTGCATTTCGCTCTTTTAGAAAAAAAAAACGCCTTGTATGGTTCACCACTGATGGGGCTTTGCTAAATTTGCACCATGCATGGCAGGTATCAGTGTCCTTCAGACAAAGGTCGTAGAATGGAATGGTATCCATTTATGCCTTGTGGAAATATGTGGCCCACACAGCCTTTCGCATGTCCTCTAAGCTGCCTATATTTCTTCTAATGGCTAAACCATAATCCTTCTGGAACTCTTCGGACAATGCACGCAATCAACACGTGCGAAAAACGCCCGCAAAGTACTTTCACTTGCAGCTAAACATTGACTCGGCAGATGAAGCACTTGTTGCCAGACCAAATATTATTCCAACTAAACTTGCCAAAAAATTAGTGCTCTTCATTTCAGCGCGTTTACAGCTATCCACTTGTGCACTCAGGTGAAGCGCACCTAAGGGGGGTGAAACAGGGCACCACATGGATTTTGAAATATGCAATTTTTTTAGACAAAAAAGTCACGCTAGAGCAAAACAAAATGCCTGATTCTGGTTCAAAAAAAGGCTGCAGATTTGAAATTGCGCAAAAACATTTTTTCGAATACTTTGCTTACCTTGTGCTCTTAAAAGCACGCGAACATTACCAGCACTAAGCGCCCGAGCCCATTAGTATTTTACGCTTCTCTGCTATACGCGGGGAAGAAGAAGAAGTGTCTCTTTAGAAGAACGCTTGTTTCAGCGCTCTGTTTTATTTTAGTGAAATCATCGATCTTTTGAGGTGCCTCGCCTCTCCGTCTTGCGGTGATGGACACGGAGCATGCCAGAGGCCCGCCTGGTCACAGGTCCTCACACCCGTCAACCACAAGGAAGCGAGCTGGCTCTCCCAGTGACACTGAGGACACCGATCTCTACTCTATGTCGGAAGACGACACATCCGATGGCAGCTTTATACCTGTCCGGGGTAAGAGGGCAAAGATAAGGACGGCGAATACAGCAGCATCAGCTCCTGCAAGCACAGCGACTGTGCATTCAAGGCCTGCGCGCTGGCCGCACGTCATCATCTTCATGCCCGAAGATCCATCAAGCAACCTGCGGCTTCTGAACAGGCAAGCCCTTTCGGTTGCTCTCGAATGTGCGGTGCCACATCAAATTAAGGACGTACGAGTAAACCCAAAGAAGAACATTCTCGCCATAGACGTGCACGATGTGAGCGCGCTAGGACAGCTGCAGCAAATGACTGAGCTAGGTGGCATTAAAATGCGCCCCTTTATCCCGATGGATGACAAATCAATTGCCGGTGTAATTTATGACATCGACACTGCCATTCCTAATGCTGACTTGTCTACCCTCATCAAGCCTGCAAACGAGGGAACTGTCATTACGCAAGTGCGGCGCCTTGGAAATACGCGCTGCGTAAAAGTGTTTTTCAAGGGAGATTGCATACCGTCCCACGTTAAAGTTGGACATTTTCGACATCCGGTTCGACCATTCATCCAAAAGCCACTTCAATGTCATCAGTGCTTCAGGCTAGGACACGTCAAGGGCGTATGCCCCAACTTACGACTGTGTCCCCGCTGCGCTGAACCTCATGCTGAAGACGCCTGTCGGGCGACTACTCTGAAGTGCGCCAACTGCAGTGGTCCTCATGCTGCCGCGTCGAAAGACTGTCCTCGAATCCAAAAGGAGTGCGCGGTTCTCAGACAAATGGCCCGAGACAACTCAACACACAGGGAGGCAGCCGAAGTAGTCCGGCGTCGGCGTCGACGTCGGCATCATCGAAAGTCTTCAAAGAAGGCACATTCCCGAGACGCTCCTTCCCACTCTTTAGCGGTTCTATCCAGTAGCGCCGCGAAAGGGCCCACCACGAAAGAAACAGAGAAGCCTCCTTCTCTGGAGGAATGGCCCACGCTCCCGACGCGCTCTTCTGCCAAGGAACCTCTGCAGGTTGTGGCCACACAAGAGCCGTCTCCAACCATGGAAGATTTGCCTAAAACTGATCGTCAAGTGATCTCGGTGCTGCGTTCCCTTATAGAAGCCATCCGAGCGATATTAGTCGACATGAAGACACCATCTGCTCGAAGCGCACTTAGACTATTGGACGCCCTAAGCCCAGTGCTTGAATCTCTCAACTAGGAAGATGGCTACTCACACCTCAACATTTCTTAAAGAAGTCAAGGCTGCATCCGTCATCCAATGGAACGCCAGAGGACTAAAATCACGCCTTTCAGATTTTCGTCAGTTTGTGTTTACCAACGTGTTTCCAATCATCGTCATTTGTGAACCCAATTTGTCGAAACCAATAAGACTATCGGGGTACGAAGCTGTCATGTCTTCAACGAACGGTGCGTGCAGCAAAATCATCGTCTTTGTTCGTCGTGAACTGACGTATGTTGTGCAACCAATTGCACCTCACGATGACAATCAGTATGTCTGCATCACTGTGAAAAAGAACCAACTCATGTTTACTCTCATAGGCGTTTATATATCGCCGTCAAGTAATCTCGATTCCAGGAGATTAGCGGATATTTTGAGAGTGTGTCCTGCACCATGGGTCCTCATAGGTTATTTCAATGCGCACAATCACGCATGGGGAAGTACGCGGACAAATGCAAGAGGACGCAGGTTAGCAAACATCGCCTACAACTATGGCCTTACTCTCCTGAACGACGGCAGCCCCACTTTTCTTCGAGGTGTGACATACGGCAGCTGTCTCGAGCTTGCTTTTGTCTCCAACTCCTTCGCGAGATACGTCAAGTGGTTTCCAGATGTTGAGACACGAGGAAGTGATCACAATCCAATCTACCTTAACATCAAAGGCTTGTCTAGTTATGGTCCACGGACGACCATTCGAGCAGTCCAATGGACCAACTTCAAATCTGACATGGAAGATGCTTGCAGCGATGGCCTACGATCTGGGTTAGAGGAAACAATTAAGAGCACAATGCAAAACGCCACTCGCACGGTGACGATATCTTCCACACGAAACGACTTTGATATAGAGTTGGAGCGACTCCGAGCACTGCGACGCCGTGCGGAGCGTCGGTATCGGCGTACAAAATCAATTCACGATCTTAGGGCAGCCAGGAGGATGCAAAAGAAGATTCGGCGTCGCATGGATAGATTAGCGTCGGAACGATGGACAACGTTTTGCCAGTCACTAGACCCTCGCAAGCCACTCTCACACATTTGGAAAACGGTGCAAGGTCTCCGTCGCCCTACGGAACAGCGCTTTCCATTCAAAGCGCTCGCGCTATTTCAAAGGAGGCAAGAGATCGATGTCGCAGAAGATATCTGTGCGCAGATCGCCAACCAAGCCACTCGTACAGATTCTCCAGTGAGAGGTGACGTCCCCCGTTCCCGTGACTACCACATGGACCTCCTTTTTACAATGGAGGAGCTCGAGGCGGCACTAGCTCTCTGCAGGCGTTCAACTTCTCCGGGCCCAGATGGTATTCCGTACCGAGCCTTGTGCAACCTTGGGGACGGTGCAAGGAGAGAACTGTTGAGCCTCTACAACAACTCGTGGCATTGGCTATGTTCCTGATGACTGAAAAGTAAGCCGCTTGTTACCCATCTTGAAGCAGGGCAAATCCCCACTTGAACTAACCTCATACCGCCCAATAGCACTGGCCAGCTGCGTAGGGAAGACAATGGAACGGATGATACTAGGCCGCCTGGAGTGGTATCTTGAATACCACAAGATTTATCCGAATTCAATGGCTGGTTTCCGACGCGACCGCTCTTCTATTGACAATGTCGTTGATCTAGTTTCGTACGTTCAGCACGAAAGATCCCGTAAGCGACTATCTGCAGCTTTGTTTCTAGATGTGAAAGGCGCTTATGATAATGTACTACATGAAGCCATTTTGGGTGCTCTTGCGGTGGTTGGCCTTGGTGGTCGAGTCTTTCGGTGGATTTCGAGTTACCTGGCTGCAAGATCATTCTTTGTGCTAACAGAAGATGGCCCAACTACGCGACGCTATACTTCCAGGGGTGTTCCTCAAGGCGGAGTTCTTAGCCCGACGCTATTCAATCTTGCACTAATTGGCCTTGCTGAATACTTGCCAAGCACCATTAAAATCTCAATATACGCAGACGACATCTGTGTCTGGACATCGGCAGTCACACGTCCTCAGATACGTTCCTAGCTTCAAAAAGCAGCAACTATGATTGCCAACTACTTGTTCAAACAAGGTCTCAGCATATCACCAGAAAAATGCGCGCTGGTGGCTTTCACTCGTAAAGCAATGACCCCTTATGTCATCTCAATCTGCGGGCGACCAATTTCTTACGCCAAAACCCACCGGTTTCTGGGCATCATTATTGATAGGGACCTCTGTTGGAGTCCGCATGTGACCTATATGAAGAAGCGCCTGATTGCTATTTCTCAACTGTTCAAGTTCCTGGCTGGAAAGACGTGGGGGATGTCAGTAGACGCAATGATAGAGCTCTACAGGGCCCTGTTTCTCGGTTTCCTCAGATATAGCTTGCCCGTGCTTAGGAATACCTCCAAGACCAATGTTCGTATTTTACAGGCAGTACAAGCCCAAGCGCTAAGAGTGTGCCTCGGTCTGCCCAGATGTACGTCAACAGAAGCAACAATTGCAATTGCTGGTGACTATCCGATACAAACTCACATTGTTGTTGAAGTCCTGAGAACACACATCCGACACTTCGCACGTGCCCCCGGCCATCACCTTGCACTGTTGCCTTCAGAGAGGCGCCAAGCATCGTTCGCCAAAATTATCGTGAAATACAACGATAAACTTCCCTCGGGCTTCACTCATGCATCTAAACCATCCATACCACCTTGGTGTCTTATTCAACCCACAGTGCATCTTAGTGTACCAGGGATCCGGAGGAAATCTGAGTTTTCGTCGCCCGTGCTGAAACAACTGTCTCTTCTTCTTTTGCACGAGAAATATTCAGACAGCATACATGTATACACCGATGGTTCCACGAACCACCAGTGTTCGTCAGGGGCAGTAGTTATCTCAGCAAGAGGTGTTACCATCAGCTTTAGGACTGACCACTCCACGGCATCTACAGCAGCGGAACTAGCTGCTTTGCGCGCTGCACTTTGTGTGATCAATCGGGAACCACCGCAACAATGGTCGATTTTCAGCGACTCAAATGCTGCCCTACAATCTGTGCTCTCAGCACTGCGTCGCGGCCCGTACGAACAGCTTGTTTTCGAAATTCGATGCCTTCTCCACACTTTACTCGAGAAAGGGCATCATGTGACGCTTCAATAGCTGCCAAGTTATTGCGGCATCACAGGGAACGAACATGCCGATACTGCCGCGCGGGCAGCCCTTGAAGGAACACGAGAAGAAGCCATACTACTTTCGAGGACTGATGTTGCCAGTAACCTTCGACGACTTGCGCGTGAAATCACGTTTTCACTATGGTGCCCACCAAGCATCAATACGAATCGTCAACACCACCTGTCCTCTTTGACGGCTCTCCGCATGCCCACTGGACTCGATCGAAGAGAAGCCACCCTACTTCATCGCTTATGGCTAGGAGTGACATTTACAAAATCTTACTCCTTTGTCATAGGAATGGCCGACAACGCTCTCTGCGATGCCTGTCATTGCGAAGAGACGCTACACCACATCCTGTGTGACTGTCCGTTGTATGAAATCCAGAGACAGTCAATGGCGTCTGCTTTTGCGCGCATCGACAACAGCCAAATGTCTGTGGACACTATTCTGTCAAGTGCCCGAGAGAAGACACTGCAACAGAAGGCGACGAAAGCTCTGTTGAAATTCCTACGCGACACCAACTTGAACAAGCGACTGTAACAGCAATGTCACACACCGCGAAAGACAAGACTGGACTATGACTGAGTGTGCGCGCATGCGCTGCCGAATGTGCTGTTTCTATCTTCCCTCTCTGCTCTCTTTCATCTCCCCCATCCCTCTCCCATGCGCAGGGTAGCAAACCGGCTGCCTATAGGCTGGTTAACCTCCTTGCCTTTCTTTTCCCTCTATTTTCCTTCCTTCTGTTATACGCAGTTATCGCCTTTCGCGCAGTCGTAAACACACAAAACAAAGCGAAATATGGTGATTGCGTACGATAGTCATGCGAAACAAGAAAGAACGTGTGGGCAACGCCTCCTTTATTAATTTTAATACCAGTGCAGAGGAGCGCTTACCAACAGGGGCCTACGGTTCACCGTCGTTCAGGGAACGGTCCTGATGCGGTGCTGCATGCGTCCCTTGTGCTTCTTAGCGCTTTCCCCCGGAGATGCGATAGCCGTGTTTCCAACCACAATATTGCACGTATGTCAGATATTACCTTCGTGCTCCTTTTTTGTGGCTCGAAGCAACGCCGCCACTGCATCAAGGCACAGCGCATGACAGTAGCGTTGCAGTGACGCTTCCTCCACCCGCATAGCGCCACGAACGGCGCCACGTTATCTCAAAACACCATATCTTTCACAGAGCCAGCCTGACCACCAACATAGTAAAAAAGAGTATTGCAAGGTGCCGCCCCACGGAGCTGTGCACAATTGAACGAAAAATTAATTACTTCGCACGATTTCCGTCTTGAGGCACTGCATGAGGGTGCTCCCTTCCCCATGACAGCTAAGCAAATGCGAAGGCTAGGTGATGGGAGGGAGCAGAGAAAAGGCTAGAGGAGAAGGTAGTGAACGGCTGTATTGGGTGCATCTGGCTGGCATTGAAGAAATAGAGGAGGCGTTGGCGTGGGCGGCTGCATGGCAAAGCTGGGCAAGAGATGAATCAAGTCATATATTTTACGTATATGGACCAATTGAGAGCATGTACACTATAAACATCACGGGAATTACTGTGTGCGTCTCGAAGTGCGCAAAAAAGACAATAAATGCCAGGATACAATAATGCGCTCGTTTATTGTATCTTGAGAATTTGGTGACCTGCTTAAGGAAGAGGCAGTGTTCACGTGCTAAAGTGAGAACCATAAAACCCTCGGCCAATCTGCTCACTTGGTTGAAACTCGGCGAATTCGCGCTGTTAGCACAATCAAGCCACTTTCCAACAAAGTCTGCAGAAAAAGGAATTTCGCATTTGTAAAAGGATGGCTGTCACACTGCAATGGTTGTTATCGCCTCCGGCGAGCGCAGCCCAGGCGGGATGGGATGCAATCAACGATTGGTGTGCTCTGCTGGCTGCAACGTCTTCTATGTTGAAGTCACCATTGATTGCTTCTACACGGCTAGGTGGTTCAGGCATGGGACACAATCGAGAACAAGCAAGCTTCGAATTAGGTGGCAAAAAGATGAAAAAACAAGATGATGAAAAACAACGAAACGATCCTCGCCAACTAGTAGAATGGGACAGTAATGATGTGAATTGCTCAACAAGGTCACCTACAGACATAATGAGTTGTCTGAGTGTGAGAACTGCCAGGCTCGCGAAAACTGCTGGCACAACTTAGGAAAAAAAAAGAAAACAACCTGACAACTGCTTTCTGGGTGGTGCTCTGCACTGACTCTATATCGGTAACATAAAGGGGGGGTAACAATCGGTAATCTAAGAGATGTTTTAGAATTTCTAGGACAATAAAAAAGTTTCGTCTTTCTCACGAATCCACCCCGCAATCTGTAATGACTCATTTATAATGTTTCTTCTGTTTCTCACGTTACGTAATCACTAGTTTGATAAATGTGCCTTAAAAAGTGTTATACCGTGAAAACATGGGCAAAGTTAACACTTAGTGGGCGCCCTAGAACCAAATAGTCATAGAGGCCGGTGAACCTCAGTTGTCGTTGCCCGTGGTATGTTTTTGCGCTAGGTAGTGACATGTATACCCATGGTCTGAGAATCTACGCGAGTGAACGTGTTTCACACTTTATTCCGTACCACGTGACTTTTCCTAGCTGAACAGCCATCAACTGCTGGTCGTCGTTCATACCAGGAGAGACTCTAGTATGTGTTCGTCGCGCACGAAAAAAAAAACATAATATACCTCTAAATTTCCGCATTGAAAAGTTGACAGTGTGCTCTAGTATGTGCGTAACACTTTTAACGTGCGTGTACAACAGGTTCACACACAAGTACAGTGGGAAAGTGTGCTATTGAACAGAGGAGCACGTAATCAGGGACAGGTTTTTGTGCCTGGCTTTTGAAATATTAACGCTTTTTCTCGTTGAACTTATGAACATTTTCCTAATGTTCACCACAAACATTTTTCCGACTATGTGATCTTCTGCAAGGAAATAGGGTAGAGTGTGCCTACCGGTACATACGTGGGAACGTTTGTAGAGATCGTGTGTTCCTTATTTGCTAATACCGGAAGTTCTTCTTGGCACTTGCTGAATTTCCCTAATAATTACCTCATGCGTTTACATGCGTATGAAAAGAAACACTTTGTAATAATTCTGCAAAAGGTTTGCAGACATTCAGCCATTTAATCGTCAAGAAACATGAAAGCTGCTGGCAAGTATTTGGCATGCTTTACTTAAGATGCCTGCTACCATTTGTAAACGAGTTTAACGCAAAAATCTGTACTGTACTAAAAACAGCTAAAATGTAGTTTGTTGATAGAGTCATTTGAAAAAATTGTGTTTTTAGAATGATCAGACATCTATAGACAGTAAACAGCAAGTATTAGTCAGCTGGTGGCCGCTTGTCAGCTAACTGTAATAGTGGCGCCTAATAATGGCTAGTGCTTGCTGATGTTACCTGCCGTGTGACGTTAGCTATCAGTTTTTATAACATTAAAATAAATAACAAATATTTTATCTCATGTATATGCCACTGTTTTAGTCAGGCGATGCTTGACACCACCCGAAGTGGCCGACAAACACTGGTTAGGACATGCACGTCAGCGTGCCAGACTGTTAACCTCTCCCGAATGTAGCTTGCTTCTGCGCTCTCTAATACTACTAATGTAGGACTACTGATTAGTCCTAATTACCATAACGGCATAGTCGGGGTCACTGGTATACTGTCACGTCATGCACAATGCTTGGTTAACAAAAAAAAATCATCGGTCTACCTTCTAACGTCTGACTCAAGGCCCAATAGTGTGGTAGAGTGAGCCTCGCTGGCTGCTTCTCGTAACCTCGGTTCCCACAATAGCCGTTGGATCCGCCAGAACTATTTAAGAACTGAAAAGGTTTGATTGTGGAGTATTTATTGAACAAAATAAATCTATTGCGCATTCTCAAGCAGTTGGCCAGCTTTGAAGATAAGTTCATCTACTGTTCTCAATCTTTTATTTCTTTTCCCACACTTTTATTTCTTATCTAGGAACAAATTATTGTTTATAAGTTTGAATGAGCGTCAGTTGCGACGCTCATGCTGGAACATATGATTTTATTCACCACGTGGCAAACTTAAAGCTTGTTTAGTTTCTCACATAGAGAACGTCCTGTTTTTACCCAAGTAAACGTGCTTCATGAACCTTCTGCTAAAGCTCATTAAGTATTCGTTTCCTGATTTCTCAAAGCTCATATGAATACAATCAGAACCTCACCAGGCATACATCACTGACTTGAGATTGAAATATTATTCCACTACAAAAACATGTTACGAGAAGGGGAGGGCTTGAGAAGGGGAGAACAGCTTGAGTAGCCCTGACCCCCTGGTATACAGGGTAGCACAGAATACGGGCGGCTAAGTACACCCAAGATAATAGAAGAGTGTTTCACAATGTGCAAAAAAAGGAAATGAGAAAATCAAATGCAGGTATGAATAAATCGGCAGATCCCACGTACAGGGGGAAACGATGATATGCGAAGCACGAATGCGAAAGGTTAATATGTCCCTTTAAACTAACCTCCACATTACGAGGCGCATGGATGAGTATTTATTTATTTATTCAAAATACACAGTAAGTACACAGTAAACACAAGTAGAAATGTTATTCACACTCAGGTATCTAGACAAGATGCAAGTATGTTGTTTATAGTCGCGAAACGACGGCACCACTAACGTTTACAATACCAGCTGCAGCAGTGTGGGCATGTAAGTTATGCCTTACATGTCTTCCTTGTCATGATTATCATGCCTGCACCTAGCGTTTCTGTTCATCGTCCGTTCACGCCACGTAAAACCTGATTCGGTATATGTGAAGCTAGCGAAACGGCCACGAGCGCGTTATGAGCGAAGCATCTGGTCCTGTTTTACATGACATGCTTGTCAGGATTATCATCTTAGGACAGGTCATTTACATTCGCCGTTTATTCACGTCATGGAATACAAAATTCGTATATGTCAAGCTAGCGAAACGGCCGCGAGCGCAGCATGAGCGTCGTATGTAGTAATTTTTTAATATGATACGCATGCCATGATTGTGATGTTTGAACCAATTATTTACCTTCGCCATTCATTCAAATCAGGTAATACAAAATTTTGTATATGTGAAGCTAACGCCATGATGTAACGTAACGTAACCATGAGCGTAGCGTGTAGTCATGACTTACATGACATGCATGTCATGATTTCAGGTTGGAACCTGCCACTTAAGTTCGCCATATACTTATGTCATACCATACCAGTTTTGGAATACGTCATGTGACCAAAACAACCGCAAGAACAGCAAGACCATCATATCTAAATCATGACATTCATGACATACGTGTCATGAGTTTTATGGTATGACTAGTGACTCGCGCTCTTCATGCAGTCATCATCATCATCAGCAGCAGCAGCCTGACTACGTCCACTGCAGGACAAAGGCCTCTGCCATGTTCCGCCAGTTAACCCGGTCCTGTGCTTGCTGCTGCCAATTTATACCCACAAACTTCTTATTATCAACTGCCCACCTAACCTTCTGTCTCCCCCTAACCCGCTTGCCTTCTCTGGATATTTAGTTAGTTACCTTTAACGACCAGTGGTTATCCTGTCTACGCGCTACATGCCCAGCCGATGTCCATTTCCTCTTCTTTATTTCAACTTTGATATCCTTAACCCCCGTTTGTTCCCTAATCCACTCTGCTCTCTTCTTATCTCTTAAGGTTACATCTACCATTTTTTCTTTCCATTGCTCGCTGCGTCGTCCTCAATTTAAGCTGAACCGTCTTTGTAAGTCTCCAGGTTTCTGCTCCGTAGCTAAGTACTGGCAAGATACAGCTGTTATATACCTTCCTCTTGAGGGATAGTGGCAATATACCTCTCATAATTTGAGAGTGCTTACCAAATGTACTCCACCGCATTCTTATTCTTTCAGTTACTTCAATCTTGTGGTTCGGCTCTGCGGTTATTACTTGCCCTAAGTAGACATAGTCTTTTACAACTTGAAGTGCACTATTACCTAACTCAAAGCGCTGCTCTTTTCCGAGGTTGTTGTATGTTACTTTCGTTTTCTACAGATTCATTTTAAGACCCACCTTTCTGCTCTCCTTGTCTAACTCCGTAATCATGAGTTGCAACTCATACCCTGAGTTACTCCGCAATGCAATGTCATCGAAAAAGCGCAGGTTACTAAGGTACTCTCCATTAACTCTTATCCCTAACTGTTCCCATTCTAGGCTTCTGAAAACCTCCTGTAAGCACGCGGTAAATAGGGTAAATAGCATTGGGGAGATTGTGTCCCCCTGCCTTACACCCTTCTTGATTAGTATTCTGTTGCTTTTTTTATGAAGCACTGTGGTAGCAGTTGATCCCCTGTAGATTTCTTCCAGGATGTTTATATATACTTCATCGACGCCCTGATTCCGCAGTGTCTGCATGACGGCAGTCATGCAGACACTGCGGTCATGCAGTCATGTTATGCCATACCAGTTTTGGCATAGACCCCATCATCGAAACGGCCAGGAGAGCTAAAAGTCGTAGGCTGCAAGAGATAGATAGATAGATAGATAGATAGATAGATAGATAGATAGATAGATATGAAAGCACCAAAGTTCGTTAATAAATGCTTCGCATTTAAAAGGTAGTGGCCAAATCACATCATTATACAAGCAATAGTCGGAGTAGATTTGATAATGTGGTAGATATGTCAAAGTTATGTTGCCTAGTTATACGGTTTAGATGCGCAAAAATTTGAAATTTCAACTCTTAATTTGCCTATTTTGTTTTACATTTTGATATTTTAGTTTGACGTACATTAAAAGCAGAAAAATTTTTCTATGACCGAGCTATTTTGGCAATCCTGTCATTATTTTTCAATGAACCGAAAACACACAAATGGATAAGTTCCTAATCGTATATTCATGCAACCTGAATAATGCAGTGTTCTTCAAGTAATTCTGCTGTGTGGCAGCGACATGGTACTTTGCAGGAAAGAAGCAGAGCTTTCTTTTACAAGACGATAAGTTTGCTTACGTTTACAATTTTCGTTGTGAACCATGCAACAAAGGCATAAAGAAATTAACGAGTTATATATGAGCATGTTTACAGAAACAGGAAAGTTGCAGCAATGTTGGCGCATAACGCCGATTATCCAAAATATTTTAGTAAAAATACGGTTCAGGTGATAGCCCGATGTCATTTTTTTGCGAAAAACAGGTGCGTAAAAATTGAAAGCTTTTGACAACTTCAACTTCCGAGTTATATAACGAAATGATAGAACACTCAACTTGTGTGTGTCGGGAGTTAAATGAAGCAGTTGTTTTGTTTATATTTATTCTTAGGAAGTTTTCTTGGACTCAAGAGTCAATTTTTGACAGTGTGTTATTTCCACTGTTTAAAATTAACTCATGAGCCCATGTAAATTATTCCCGAGTAATTTATGTTTTCATCACCTATCATTGATCGTGGGCGTAGGATTTCTCCGGAAACTTTCTGCGTCAGAGCATGGGAATTTCCTGAAAGGCATTCGGTGCAGCTGGGTGTGCATGCAGCAGCAATGACATTTCAACGCTTCCCCCTTTTCTTGGAATTTCACCTGCAATAAAACCAAAAAGAGTGAATTTCGAACAGTGAATAATAATAGAAAAACACAGATTCCAAAAAAATAATATTCTTTCAATCTGCTCATAGTGCATGAGAATCATGCTTCGCTATTTTCGGGGGTAATATTGAATATTTTGAATAAAGTATAAATACCGCTCATACCCTGAACGATTGGGGCTCGATATGCTATAGTAGTTGCGAGTACACTTCTACGCTGGCGTCAAACAATACTCTCCCAACATTTCCTGCGGTGTGGTTGTGTTTAAAATCAAAGCTTGTCTATGTAATTTTCTTGCTCATTTTGTTTGGAGAACTCGATTGTTGTTGTTTTTTTTGTAATTTCAGCAACGTGTTAAATCATGTTGCGGAATGAGAGCTTGAAAAACTCACTTTGAAATAATTCATACATTAAAATTTTTTCCGCAACTTTAAATCTAAGTCGCGATGGATACAATGAAGAGCATGTTGTTTTCAAGCAAAAGACGGTTGCTGACTTGCGTGTGAGACAGTTATTTTTGGCATACATGGTTTATTGCTCAAATTATCACGTAGCATGCTCTTCTGCGGGTATTCTATGCTTTGTTTATTACGACAGCGTTTCTTGTCGTTTAATAAGCGTTACAATTAGGCTTTTTTTAACAATCATGAACTTCGTATACTACGAATATGTAAGAACAACAACATCATACACATTATCATCATCATTATAAATATTAGTATTATCATTGTAGGTTGAGCACAAATGAAAATGCCCCGCCATGGTGGTCTAGTGGCTAAGGCACTCGGCTGCTGACCCGCAGGTCGCGGGTTCAAATCCCGGCTGCGGCTGCTGCATTTCCGATGGAGGAGGAAATGTTGTAGGCCCGTGTATTCAGATTTGGGTGCACGTTAAAGAACTCCTGGTGGTCAAAATTTCCGGAGCCCTCCACTACGGCGTCTCTCATAATCATACGGTGATTTCGGGACTTTGAACACCACAAATCTAATCTAGCACAAATGAAAATACTATTTAGGGGGCTGCGCAAGATCCTCATGGTGCAGCTCGTTAGTATTTTCAACATGGGCTAACGTACGTATATAGAGCAGCGTAGGCAGTATCTTGATCGGGAAAGGGGGGACGCTCTCGATTTGACGCATGAGCCAAGCTCGCTGGCTATGCCACAGCCGAGCTAATATTCTAACATACAACGCACTATAAGCGGAACATACTGAAATGTTTTCCTAATTATGCATTGGGAAGTTCACCGATGAAAATGCTGCCTTATACAAAGAACTAAAATTGCGCCGCACTTTTGTGTATTTTTGTGCACATTTTTCACATCGTCTTAACATTGCAGATTTATTTTATTTTTTATTTATTTAGGAATACTGCAGGCCTTGAAAAGGTCCAGGCAGGAGGAGAAAGGTACAAAGAAACAGTAAAAAGTGTGCAGGTATAATATACTGACAACAAAATGAATCTACAAATATATATATATATATATATATATATATATATATATATATATATATATATAATATAGCCAGTTATACTTTGCCTATTTCAAGCGCGTTCATCTGACATTTCCTGTTCATTCTTTCTTCAGTACATAGTGCGTGTTTGTGAAATGCTTCTTTAGCAGTGGTCTACATGACCCTTGGAAATATTTAGTTTCTTTTTTTCTCTTAATAATAGAGCATTAAGAAGCTAGATAACTGGGTCATCTCTAATCTGTTCCACCTACCTCACTATCCTTTATATCGTATATCGATGTTTCATACCTGTTGGACCTCTAAGCCTTACTGCTGCGGCGCGGCTACATCGAGCAAAGAACACGTCTTGCAAGATTAAAGGCTTTAATGGAACTCAAGAAGGAAAAAAAAACTGGCGCTGCCACGAGGCCCAGCGTCAGCTCGTGAAGATAACGATGATGGCTGCTCTTATGCTGCGAGGGATGAATAAAAGAAAGTCACAACAGTCTCGCGCGTCGACAGATGACGCTAGGTGGCTTTCAATGCGTACAGTAACTGCACAGGATGCTTCACAACAGTTTCGTATGGCAAGCGTAGAAAGCAAGTCCTCACAATGCTGTCCCGTCCACCGATCAGTTCTTCTATCCGAACCAAGTTCCACAGTTGCCTTGGACGCTGTTTTTATCCGAGTAGAGCTACATTGCCTTTCTACAATATGCGATTTCTTTTTACTTGGTTGAAAGTGTTGTTCTTAAGTTCATTGAGGTACTCCTTTATTTACCGAGACCAGAAAGTTTCCAGATACTGTTCTCTCTTGTTCCAAAGTTTCCTCAGTTGATCTTTGGTCGACTCGGTGATGATATTGGGGTCGTAATGTGGTAGTGTTGTCAGTTTTCTTTCAACGAGAATCTGCTGGAGATAGGAGATATGGCTCATCCACATCATTGTACACATATGTAAAAGCCGAGAATTTACTACTGCTTCCACTTCCGTTAGTAAAGTAACCAACTCTGTCTGATTGATCAGACGTCGACCGAGCATCTTATTCAAGCAGGTCTTCACAGAACATACGAATCTCTCGTAAAATCCACCCCACTAAGGAGCACTCGGGCAAATGAATTCCTACCGAATCTCTGAGGACGACAAAAAACGCAAGTACATCTGGGTGCCTAAGTGCTCGCCAGAGCTTCTGTGGATTTTTGGACGTTTTCACGAAGGTTCGGGCATTGTCGCTGTACATTGTGTGACAGAGGCCTCGACGTGACACGAATCTCCGAAGTCCACAATGGAAAGTCACTGTCGTCAAATCTTCAACAAGCTCCTAGTGAACAGCTCTTGTTACAGCACAAGTAAAAAAAAACGCTGTAAGACTGCACGTGGTGATGCCCTTTGATGTATAGTGGATGCGCGAAATCCAGCCCACACAAGAGCCGGAGGGGTTTGATTACAACGATCCTGGGGCATACAAGGTGAAACTTGCTCAACTGGATTAGACTGAAGACATGGCGGATGACACACCGTCGTACTATTTTTTTCACGAGCTGTCGTGAATGTAGAATCCAGTACCGTTCCCTGATTTGAGTCGGTGTGTGTCTCGTACTCTTCCGTGGAAAACTTTTTTGTGAAGATGATTGATGGTTAAAGTACTGAGGTGAGAGTTTTTCGGTAAGAGGATTGGATTTCGAGAAGCGTACGAGTCGTCCGTCATCTAAGCTTTTTCTTTTACCCGAAGCAGCTCATTGTTGTCGAGGAACAATCCTAATTGTCCAACTGGACTTCGGGAAGGAATTAAATTATCGTTTGCGACGCAGTTGCCTTCGTTACCAAAGTGAGCTCTCTGTTCTACGCAAATCAAGTAGCACTCCGCCTGTAATTTATTCAGCAGACAGCTCCTCGAACATATCACTTTTCTTCTTCAACTTTTTTACATAACGAAAAACCCATGTCGTTACTTTTACAAGATTTGTGAGGCTGCTGAATTGATCGTTATATATCAGCGTTGCACCAATGTTATCGTGATACCAGCGTGGATATTGATTTTTGGCCCCGTCTCAGCTGCCTCGAGTTTTCTGTTTTCAAGGTCAATGTTTCCTCCGAATTCAGGCCAGAATGTATGAGACATGGCAATACATTCAGGTCCATACCACCACAACTGTGATCGACTCAGTTTGTTTACAGTGAAGCCTCGAGTGAGCAAATCTGCGGAGTTTTCTTTTCCGGGACAGAATCGCTATCGAGAATATTCTGTCAAATTTCTGATCTCCTGCGTCCTGTTCCGTACAAATGCCTTTCAAGAAACTGGTTCCTTTTAAATCGAGCAAAAGGTAATTTGGGAATCAAATCGAAGTGTTGCTTCACCAATGCCCAGGTCGCAGTTCTTGATGATGTAGGCATATAAGCGGGCTGCAAGCAAAGGTGACATCACTTTCAGCCTCACCAAGGTGACCGTCTTTAATGGCACAACTGTGGCCTTTGCCATTGATAGTATAGTGTGTACAGTACCACTTGAGTCGACGGTACGAAGGTAAGCTGCAGCACCGTATGCTGACTCACTTGCGTCGGAAAAAGTGTGCAGTTCTGCCTTCGATAAGCATCTTCGCTGCCCGCAGCGAGGAACATTACAATACTAAGCTCATGTAGCATGACTACTTCCTTGCTCCAATTATTTCCAGACAGCTGATAGCTTCGTTGCCATAGTGTCATCCCAGCCGAAGTTTTCCCTCCAGAGATCTTGTAGGAAGACCTTCGCCCTTACTAGAAATGGTGACAAAAACCTGAAAGGGTCGTAGATCATGCAACATGAAAGGGTAGTGAAAGGGTCGTAGATCATGCAACAGCCTGGAGCACAAAGCGTTTGGTAATTCGGTGCTCTTCCATAAACTGTAGAATATCTTGGGGCATAAACGAAAAGGTATCCGTCTGCTTGTTCTAATAAATTCCCAAGACTTTCAGAGGTGCAGAAGGTGAGCAAAGTGATTTTTCGGGATAAGTGATTCCTTGTTCGAAGACGGCAGATACACTGGGTTTGTTGCTGGCCCATTTACGAATATTCATAAAAACATCTGTGAAAATTTCAATTATATATTTATGCATCTGAATAGCTTGTTTAATGGCGTCAGCGCCATTAAGGAGATCATCCATATATATGGAAACTTGTAATAGTCGGGCTGTCCTAGCATAGCGATTTCCTTCAGATCTGAAGTGGTGCTTCAAGATAGCAGCCAATAGGAAAGGACTTGAAGTAGCTACAAAGGGCACACTAGTCATTTTCCAGACTTCTATTGCCGGTAGTGGGCTGTCTACTTGAGGTGATGTCTTGAACCACAAGAAGCGAAGAGCATCTCTGTCGGGTTCTCGAAGGCCAATTTGCAAGAACGCCTTCTCAACATCAGCATTCATCGCTATCTTGTAGCGTCGGAAACAAAGCAGTAGCGTCACTACGTCGAGATTTAGATTTGGGACGGCTTCTAGACTGTCATTTAAGGACTTCATCCCGGTATCTGGAGACGAAGCGTCGAACACGATGCGTACCTTCGTAGTAGACTGGTCCTCACGTATTACAGCTCGGTGTGGCATATACTACCGTGGTTCAAGGGGTTGGTCTTCATTTGTAGGCACTTTTTCAGCAGATTATTCTTCGAGGTACATTAGGATAGTATCATCGTACCGTTTTGAGAGCTCACTGTCCTTGTTAAGCTTATTAATCAAACTGTGTAGACCTCTGAGTGCAACTGCGCAGTTTTCAACCACATCAAGCCTTCTTATCCTCGGTAGCGCCACTTCATATCGATTGTCTTTTTTATTGATCTTGTTCTCAAAATTTGCCAGCACCGAATCAGCCACCATCAATTTTTTTCACATTCGGCATTGATATTGATGCTTTCAAGATTAAAGAAAGGAGTAAAAAATTTCAAGATATCTTGCTAGGTCACCGTGGATTGCAGGACTGCAATACTGACACTGTGTATAACATCGGCTGCAAAGGACAATGGTACTTGTACAGTAAATCCCAGTTTTGTCTTGACAGCTTTCAACTAAGTGATTCTAAGAGAGGGAAATGAAGAGAAAAGTGAGCCCCGTAACAGTCTGCATCACGGTGCGACACCTCAACAGTAGCTCACAGGGAACGGGGGTGAGGAGAGATTAAAAGGATAGAAGTAAAGGTATAGAGAAAGAGAGATGCGCTAGGCCAGGGAATGAGGACATATCGAGGGGATAGGAGAGATAGGAAAGATGGAAACACGGTCACAGGAGTCCGAGGACGGGACACCACTTGCAAGAGCTCTTGTCGGCGTCAGGAGATAGCGTAGGGCAAGTCGAGTAGGTCAGAGCTGCGTTGTCGTCGGAGATCGGCGTCAGGAGATGACGTAGGGCCAGCCCAGTCGGCCAGAGCTACGCTGACATCGGAGATCGCGAGGGCACAACCGGTTGGCACGAAATCCAGCGAGCGAGCGACAGCTTTCAACTTTTCGCACACAGGCTTCATGGTACCAGGTACTAGATCCCAACAATAGTTTGATCCAATAAGGACTGCACTCTTTTTTTCTTCTACTCTTTTTAAAGAGAGAGCTCGCGTATGCAAATGCATCTTGTTCCTTTCTTTTAAACCGCTTTCTTCGGGTGCCGGAATGCATTCAGTGCATATCGTGTCCACCACCAGCCCCTCTATTGAAATCAGAAATTTCTGGTTTGCAGGGAGAATCGATACACGTGCCTTCTTCATGGTTATCTGTGTGTTATCGCCCCCGAACACACCGATGGTCAACGTTTCCTCTTCTATTAGTTCGCAGCCAAGTCTTCCACACGCTTTCGTCGTAATGAAGCTCCGCTGACTTTCACCATCGAAAAGAACTTGGTAGCGACCGGATGATTTGGCGCCCAATACGGTGGCCGCCAGACTGCAGCATTACGATGGACCTTGCCCGCTTGGACAATAGATTGACCGATGCATATATCAACTTCTTGTCGTTTTTTATATCGTCGGATGCGCAAAATGATGTTGCGTGCCTGATTTTGTTGCCTTGTGGCCCTGCTTTAGTCAACGAAAGCATTGTCCTGCTTTGATGAACATCTACTTTTTGTTTAAGAAAGCGATATCCTTCGTAACACAGACTTCACCAGAAGGCTTTTCAGAACGGCAGAACAGGCACCGTTGTGGACATTTTGTTGAGCTTTGTAGAGCAGCTATTGTGGAAACGCCACAAGAATTACTGTGCTTCAGTCCTCCTTTACATAGGGTGCAACGAGTTTTCGTTACGTCTTTGTTAGCAGCAGCTTCCCGACAAGTGCGTTGAAGGCCAAAGAATTCTCAAAGCATTTGAAGATCGTTATCTTCTGGAACAGTTACACGGTTTGAATGGCCTTGCGTACTCGAAGAGGATGCAGCCGATGATGATGCATTGTGCATATGTTGAAAACGTCACACTATGTCCGTCGGTAAAACTCCTCGCAGGATTTCCTGAGGCATAGAGCAATAAGTTGTCGAGTACATGCCAAGTGCCTTGAGGCTTCGAATATGTACCTGTACCTTGTCGTGAAGTTGCCTCAGCTGACGAAAGTCTGCTGACGACGACATCGGCTTTAGATCCAGAAAACCCTGCAAATGGTCCTGCACAATGATCTGTTCATCTCAGAAACGCTGCTTTAACATTTCAATAGCGTATTTATAGCACTCTTCGGTAGCCTATAATCCCAATATGGCCGACCCGGCCGCTCCGGTAACTAAGCTGCTCAAGTAGTTGACCTTGTAAGCTGTGCTTAACTCACTGTTGTTGTGGACTGTCGGTGTAAACAGCGTCCGAAATCTCGGCCTTCATCTGTGGTCGCCATGAAGTTTTAAGAGTTCTAGTTGGGGAAGCTTGCTTATGCCAGATGATAACGGGTAAGCGTTCGTAAGACGTGGGGCTGGAGGCGCCAGGCATGCATTCAGCCTGATTTGTAAATTCACTGTGAGAGTAACAACCTTGTCACGGTATTCTGCAGCGTCTAACGTTTCACTGTCCTACAGGTCGTCTGGCGTCTTTTCAAAAATTGCCTCATTCGTTTTCTTTATCTGATCATAAAATGAGCTTATTCAGTCGAGGAATACACTTACTGCGGCTGCCCTGATGGCTTGATTTCCTCACAAGTGGTCTTCCGCCTCGGACAACAGGACATACAGTTGGGACCGCAGTTTTTGGCTCGTCTAAGATATCTTTCCATTCTGCCACCCACAGTCGATGTATCTCGCCAATATCGCAGGCGCCATCTTCTGAGGTGTTGCGGCTCCTAACGTCGATGATGTTGGCGTCATCGAAAATCCCGGGTTTCAATACTATGTGTTGGACCTTTGAGCCTTACTGCCGCAGCGCGGCTCACATCAAGCAAAGAACACGCCTTGAAAGATGAAAGGCTTTAATAGATGTCAAGACGAAAGAAAAAGAAATTGTGAGCCAGCGCTGCCACGAGGCCGAACGTCAGCTCTTGAGAAGGCTGCTCTTCTGCTGCGAGGGATGAATAAAAGAAAGTCGCAACAATATTGATATACGGTGTTTTATATACGGTGTTTCACAATATCTAATATCGGGCCTTCAGGACTATGAGCGACTGCCCTGAATTTTAAAGCGTTGAAACGCAGTCGAACATATGTTTACGTGATGAAAAAGAAAAGTGAAATGGTGCACACAGAAAATTTGGCATTATTAAATAGGGATGGTTTTTTTACTAAAACAAAAGAAAAGAGATCCCTGATGCCCTAATCAACATTGCATTCCCATTTCGCCCTCAGTGAAAAAAACGAAGGATGAAGAGTGTCACTGCCGAGGAAAAGCTACCGACCTTTAACAACCATCACGGCAATGATCATCTTTAATGGGCGCTTTGAAACGCCGTCAGTCGATTCGTAAATTACAGGCTTGCGCTGAAGAATAGCTGCCTTATTGGCTGCGTAAGCTCACCGGTCAGCGTAATCTTCAGCGCTTTTATCGTATTGTCTCGAACTTTCTTTTGTTTAATTTTTTTTATCGTGAGGTCGTCAACCCTCCGTCTAATGAATGCCCAAAAAAAATGCGAATTATGAAGATAACCAAAATTCGATTATTCGATCCACCCGTTTAGACGTTTTGACTGAGAGAATCTTATTCGATTCGAGTAAAACGTATCTGAGCTTTACAGAGTCTTAAAATTTGCCGCAGTAAAACAATTGGTATACTCGTTGCGAGACTTTTGATGGGAAGAAACAATGAATTTATATGCGACGCCTGTGCACGACAGTGACGTGTGCAGAAGAATGAACGCCATGGAAAAATGAGCGTTTTTAGGGGCAACTGCACCCCCACGACAAACATGCCAAGTTTTTCGTTTAGGCACTTCCGCATACTGTTGTTGAAGGATACAAGTCGACGCTTGTTATAGCGTACAGTAAAGCGATCGCATGAAAATAGAGTGAACATGCGTTGCCTATGTGTGACATAATCTTTGTGATGTGCTCTATCTCAGGCTATATACCGCAATTTCAACTCACCCACTTTCAAAGATATTTTTCAGTGCGTCAGTGGAAAGCGCCATCTCATTCGTTTTTTTTTGTGGGTGTTCTTAGTGTTGAAGTGAACTTCGATTATGTTCAAGTACGTTAAAATATAGTGGCGGCCACTTTTTTCATCGTGGCAAAGAAAAGACGCAAAGAAAACGCCAGTTCAGAAAACCGAGCTTCTGCATGTCTTACCTTGTTCTTTGTCGTCACATGTGTGCGTGCAGTGCAGTAGGTGCCATGGCGTCGGTGCCCATGCGGTAAAGTACAGCTTTCATTGGTTTGGGGCTCTTGAAGTGCTTCACAATTGCGAAGTGTGCGTCTGCAGAAGACCGCGATGAAATGCAATGAAGAATGTGAAAGCAATTGATCATTCTGCTTACCAGCGCACCGACGCCTAATCTATAAATTAGGAGGTTCTTGTGCTAACCGCTCAGGGTGTGATACTCGCAAGGATTAGCATTTGCAGGTGTTAATTCACGCACCATGTAATCCCTGCCCTTCTACATGCTGTCGTACAGCCCAATTATTTTTATGTTCATACAACTGCTTATTTTCTATATTTAATCTTCAGTCAGCAAATCATTTTCTAAAATTAAACTGTCGACCTCCATTCCCCACAGCAGTGTCGCAGTGCTCATAAGACTGCGTCGGCAAAATGAAAACACTGGCACGTGCGTTTACAATAACAGGTACTGGTATCACCGACTTCATGATCCGTTTCACCAGTTTTTTTGCATGTTGCATTTTTGATGGAGGCAAAAGTGCTGTAGGACCGTGTGCTCAGATTTGGGTGCACGTTAAAGAACCGATGTGAAAAATAACAAAAATGCCGACCAAGGTGAAACACACAAAAGTTAAAGAGACGTTTCGGCTCCCCACACGGGAGTCTTGTTCACAGTCACTATGTTTGTCCCCAACTAGACGGGATTCCGTCGGACTCTTGACTATATAAATAACCCCTGGGGGTCAAAATTTCCGGAGCCCTCCGCTGCGGCGTCTCTCATAATCATATGATGGTTTGGGGACCTTAAAACAAATATAATAATCAATCAAATTATTCGGTTGTTTTTCATGTTATCGAGTGTAACCACTCCCTAGCCTGAAGAATGAATGTGTTGTGACGTATAGGAATGGCCGCATCTGCGCTAAAACCATCTGACGCTCACCGTTCGGACACTCGGCTGTGTGCAGCCCTCAAGTGATTCCTTTAACTACTACAGGGCATAAGTTCGCCCAATAGACTCTGCTTGAGTTTAATGCCGACGTAGCCTCGGTTTGAGCCTGTATGGCCACGAGCAAGCTCACAGTCACCTACAGGACATTACGTTGATGCAATACACATTTTTATTTTTTTTACGGTTGACTACCTGGTTGCACTTCTGGGGCCGATGTGCACTTATTCTCTACGTCGATAACACCAGTATTATACACATACAGACAAACTGTCTTCTTCTTAAAAAGTTTCAGAATACCATATTGTATTCTATGCAGCCATCACCACCAGGTATTCAACCACGTAACACGGGCTTCTCAATGCAACAAAACACAAGCGTGATACCACGCCACCGCGGAAGGCCTCAGGTGCTAATGCACGAGGCATTCTACTCATCAGATGTTGTCTAATTCAGCGATCAGATTTTCACTAACCCACCACGCCTCGTGCTTAGTCAGCGTATAGTATAACACCATTCTCGTTGCCAGCCTTTCGGCTCCGGCTGTGCAATGACCCACTGTAGTTGATGAGCGATCGCAGATTCATCAGTACTCTACGTTGTTATCCACTTTCGACATGCGCGCGCCGGCACATAGAGACCGGCGTGCCATACCTGCATTTTCGGGCTTAAAACAGGATTACTATGCGCGTACTGACTCTAAAAAGACCAAGCACGAATTGAGGTAGTCAAATGTGTGCATTATTGTTCAAATAGTTCGGATTTCAAATTAAAAAAAAGAAAACAAAATTTCCAAAAGAACCCACGCAACCACATACGCCTGCACGCATAAGCAAGCACGCACAGAGAGAGAAAGAGATGTATCTCTCTAGCACAGGAGGCCGGGTCTGAAAGTGCGGCCAGCCGCATGCTTCGACAAGACCTGAAAGACAACCTACGCTGTGTAAGCAGTACATGTAGAGTATAAATTTGGCAATCAATGCTTAAATAAGTCAAGACGTGATCCCCATAAAAACACGTGGTCTTCACTGTTGTTTTGTAGAATATACGAGTGCGTGCAGTGCCCACTTTCAGAAGCGGCTAATACTTCTGAAGTTGCCACTTTCAGAAGTGGCAACTGCCCCCCGGCCACTGCTATTTTGCGTGTGGTCACAACAATAAAAAAATGCATCGATACTGTCCAATATTTCACTTGATTGGTACCTTCTTCCCCACTCAGCGGATCAAGACGAAACGAGACTGATTAGCGCGCACATGAAGAAAACACGCTCTGTAGAAGCAGCGCTCATGAAAACGCGAGAAGCGACGACCTTGACTGCGCACTCACGTGAGACGTTTCCTTCATCTCGGTACTGATGACGAAAAATTTTCAGATCCCACGTGCAGTGAGAATCGATGATATGCGAAGCACGAGTGAGGTAGGTTGATATGTAATACTAAAATCAGCACAACGTTACGAGGCGAACGTAAATCATGCCGTACAAGACTTTTATTTCATAATGGCCATGTTTGGACATGTTATTTACCTTCGCCGTCAGTTCACGTCATGTCATACCAAATTTGGTATATGTGGAGCTGACAAAACGGTGACGAGCACGTTATAAATGTAGTATGTAGTCATATATTACATGAAGCACATGTCTTGAATATCATGATTGGACGTGTCATTTACCTTCGTCGTCTTCTCACGTCACGTGATACCAAATTTGGTATATCTGGGGATAGGGAAGCGGTCACGAGCACGCTATGAACGTAGCATATAGTCATGTTTTACATTACACACATGCCATGAATATCATGTTTGGTCGTGTCATTTACATTCGTTGTCTGTTCACGTGACGTGATACCAAATTGGTATATGTGTAGCTAGTGAAACGGTGGTGACCACGCTATGAGCGTAGCATGTAGTCATGATTTACATGTCACGCATGTCATAATTGTCACGTTTGGACGTGTCATTTACCTTCTTCGTTCATTGACTTAGGTAATACCAAATTTTTGGAGCTAGCGAAACGGCCGCGAGCAATCTATGAGCGTAGCATGTAGTCATTTTTGGAGGTGTCATTTACCATCGTCGTCCATTTGGGTCACGTAATACCAAATTTGTTAGATATGAAGCTAGCGAAACGGGCGTGAATGCATCATGAGCGTGGTATGTAGTCATGTTTTTTCAAGACACACATGCCATGAATATAGTGTTTGTACCAGTCATATACTTTTGTCATTCATTCACGTCACGTAATACCAAATTTGGTATATCTGAAGCTTGCGAAACGACCATGAGAGCACCATCACCAGAAGACCTGTATTTATGACTAATATGGCATCCATGTCACGATTTACATTTACGGTTTGTCAGTGATGTTCACCAAGTAGTCATGTCATACTATACGAGTTTTTTTAATATGTAATGTGATTAAAACCGCAGCACGAGCAGCAAGACATTGAAATGTAAATCATGACAGTCTTGACATACATGTGAAGATTTTCATCTTATGAGAAGTCACTTATGCTCACCATACAGTCATGTTATGCCACACCAATTTCGGTATCATTACCATTTTCGAAACGGCCAGGAGAACTAAAAGTCGTAGGTGGCTATATAGCTTGCTAGATAGATAGACGGATGAATGAACGGATGGATGGATGAATGGATGGTTGAACAAATGGATGGATAGATGGAATGGAATGGAATTGAATTGAATCGGACGGACGGATGGATGGACGGATACGCTCAAAATTGCAAAAGTTCGCTGAGAAATGTTTCGCATTTAAAAAATAACAGATTCCACGTACAGTGCAAATCGATGATATTGGCGAAGTACCAATGAGGAAGGTTGATATGTCACGTTAAAATTACCACAGCGTTACGAGGGCGAGACAAGTAAAATGTTATGCACAAGTAGAAATGTTATGCGGACTCACATATCTAGTTAACACACGTAAGTATGTTGTGTATAGTTAAATAACGACGGCACCACCAACGTTTGCAATACCAGCACCAGCAGAGCTAGGCATGTAACTATGCCATACGTGACTTCCGTGTAATGATTACCCTGCTTGCACCTGGGATTAGTGTTCGCCGTCCATTCATGCCATGTAATACCATAATTGGTATATGTCAAGCTAGCGAAAAAGCCGTGAGCATGCTATGAGCGTAGCAACAAGTTATGTTTCACATGCCACGCATGTCATGATCATCATGTGTAGACGTGTCATTTACCTTCGTCGTCTATTGACGTCACGCAATACCAATCTTTGTACATCTGCAGCTAGCGAAAGGGACGCGAGCACGCTATGAGTGTACCAAGTATTCCTATTTTACAGGACACACATATCTTGATTATTATGTTTGGACGTGCCATTTACCTTCGTCATCAATTCACGTTACGTAATACCAAATTTGGTATATGTGAAGCACATGTATCGGCGGCGAGTGCATCATGAGCATGATATGTAGTCATGTTTGTACAAGACACATACCATGTCGTGTCATGGTTATCGTGTTTGTACCAGTCATATACCTTCGTCATCGATTCACGTCACAGAGCACCAGATTTGGTAAAGGTGAAGCTAGTGAAAGTGCCGCGAACGCACTATGAGCGTAGCATGTAGTCATTTTCTACATGACACGGATGTCATGATTATCATGTTTGGACGTGGCATTTACCTACGTCGTCCGTTCGCGTCACTTCATACCGAATTCTATATATGTGAAGCTAGCGAAATACCCGCGAGCGTATCATGAGCATGGTATGTACTCATGTTCTTACATAATATGCATGACATTATTATCAAGTTTGCACCAGTTATATACCTTTGTCATCGATACACGTCACGTAGAACTAAATTTGGTATATGTGAAGCTAGCGAAATGACCGCGAGCGCACAAGGAGTGCGGCGTGTAGTCATGATATACATGACATAAATATCATGATTTACTCGTTAGGTCCTGTCGATTACGTTCGTCATGCAGTAATGTCATACCATTCCAGTTTTGCAAGATTTCTTGTGAACGAAACCACCGCAAGGGCAGGAAATTATAACAATGAGCACGAGGAACTCATTGACGTCACCGAGGCTGAGGAGGCCGCGATGGGCACAGATGAGGTGGGAAAGAGCACCGGATCATCGGACATTCCGGCGCAACGTGGAGCTGACACCCTGAGAAGAAATGGTCTGGTGGGACTCAAAGCTACGGGTGACTCGGCGTGGTCGACGGGAAGCGAGCCGGCACAGACCTACCAGGAACGTGATCAGGAGGCGACACCGGTGAATATGTCGTTACACCTCATCAGCCACGAGCGCTTGACTCGGCTGGTTTATACGAGGTGATGGCAAAATCCACGGACCACCAACCATCTCTTTAGGTTAGCGACCTTGAGAGCATCATCGAGTCACAGCGTGAGAAAAAAAAACTGTGAACCATCTCCCCGAAGGGAATCTTGATGGGATGCGAAACAGCAGCGGTGAACAAGGCATTGACCTGGTTGAAATGGGCGTCTGGAAGAACGGTTTGAAGGAAGAGTTGGTAGAGTGTTTACTCGAAAAACGTTTGTTTGAAACGCAAAGACCTGGGAGGTGAGACGCGTTCAGGACGATTGCGCTCGGCTTCCTTGGCTCGCGTCTCGTCGATGTTACCCGCGCGCTGTCCATATGCTCGAACGCGATCGACGTTCTTGACTCGCACCTCGTCAGTGTCGGTGGTCTTCCACTGCCGACGCTTGCGTTCGACTTCCCTAGCTCGCGCCTCGTCTGTGTTGACGTCACCATTCGCGAACGCGATCGGCTTCGCTAACCCTCACAACGCCGGTGATAGCCAGGAAACGTACGCGCACACTAGTGGGAAGCCTGCAGCGACGGCTTTCCGCCCATCGGCGCGATCGCGTGGCAAGCAGCGGCGCGCCGTCCACGTTGTAGATGCCGCAAAACTCTCGAGGAGTCTGCCACGCGCACGCCCGCCGGCTCACGGCTTCTCGCCGTCATATGAGAGGATTTTAGTCTGTCCGGCACTCCGGTACGTTTTTGCGTATACCGGGTTGCCGGAAGGCGTCAAGCCGTATAACGTTGAAACGAGTTTTTGGCACTTTTAGCCCGTACCGCCCAAAATACACCCAAAAAAAAACGCCCGCAATGCCTTCGTGGCCGTGGCCGCCGTATCTGCGTATGCGCAAAGTAGAAAGTCTTCACGATTACTGACTAAATCTGAAAAGAATTAGACAATGCCAATAAATTTTCGTTACCAAACAGAAATTTATATTTGTTTTCTTTACTTGCACTATGATTTAAGCCTAACTATGAAGAAAACATCAGCATCACAGTGATCGGCATCAGAATCGACCTCACGAGTGTCCGCCGCAGTAGCATTGACACTCTTTCATGATTGTGTGCCACCGCGAAGCATTCTCAAAAGGGTTCGGAGCAAGAACTTCTTCGAGTATAATTTTATTTCCGGAGGGCGAGTAGCGTGTCCACGGCGCCATGCTGGTAGCGGGCCTCGAAGTAGCTATTTTGTTTGTTTTTTTTTCGTTTTTGTTTGGCTCGACTTGACTCGGCTCAAAGGGAAGCCGGTAATAGCAACCTTGGAAGCATGTACGGCGTTTGAGAGTGTCCGGTAAACGCCCGTAAGGCACGCGCATGCGCAGTTCAGACCCGGCAAACCGGCATCCGCAAACTTTTTTTCCGTATAGCGGTGCGCTGGACAGACTAAAACCCTTTATGGAGAGAGGTGGCGCGATTGCGATGATGCCCACGTTAGGAGCAGGCTCAAGCGTTGCGAGTGGCAGAGAGGGTGAAGCGAGAGAGAGCTCACACGTGGTGAGCGTGCACCAGGCGAGGGAAAGAGACATCACCGCTCACTGCTAGTGAAGGCGTGAGCTACTTAGAATAGGCACTACGCCGTGCTCCCTACCGCCAGCAGAAATTAGGTGCCTTCTTCCTGTTCTAACCACTACCCCTACCACCACCACCACTTGGCACCACTCCAACACCTGCGGCGAGGTGAGTGGTGTGGACGTAAAGACAGTGTTACACAGGCTTATCTAAGAGCTGCTTCGCATCTAAAATTTAGCGTCAACACGCCCACTATTGCCGCGGAGGCACCGAAGCGCTCTCACCCCGAGACCAAAAAATGACGAGACTCAAGTAGGCACGGACGGAGTCGAGGAGCCGCCCGTAAAGGCCGCCCACATACGGCGGCCATTCCTTCGACCGCGTCCTAACGTTTCGTCTGACAAGCGAGACGGCAACGTTGAGCCCGTCGGGCAAGTCCTAGCAACACCGCCGGATGGCACCATCTAGCCCAGGGCTAGACGCGAGAGGTAAGCATGGTGCTGCTGGTCCTCTTCTCTTTCATTAAAATGACGCCTGTCATTCTATGAAAAGTCATGACTATCAATGCTAGATGCATGGCACTGAAAAGGAAGCAAAGCCAGCACTACAGACTTGTAACGGAACGCGACATAGACGTCCTAGTGTGCCAAAAAACTAAAGTAGATGGTGAGGAAGAGACCGGCAGCATGGTGCGTTTTTCGCGTGAGGGTTTTTTGTGGTTGTTAGCATTACTGTTGGAACATCGGCTGGCAGCATACGTTTTCTAAAGAAGCGGTCGGGGCTGCAGGTGAACGGCCATGACTCGTGCGCTACTGGCTGGTGTGCTACGCTCGACTTTTTTTTAGTAACACCGAGTGGCGTTTCATGGGCGTGTACGTGCCCAACAAAGCGGAAGAAAGGGTCCTGTTCTTTCACGGCCTAGAACAGGAGTTTAGCGAAGGAAGCAAGTTAGTAGTGCTGGGCGAATTAAACTGCTTTCTGAGTGCACATAACAACACAAGCACTAGGAGTTCTAGAGACAAGAGCACAGACGTGTTGACGCAGGTTCTCGAGAAATGGTACCATCACGATGTGGCAGAGGGCCTTTAGTGGATGCGTGCGGTTAAGTAAACGCAATTTTAAGGCCCTAGCCACGCGAGACTTGACCGCATTTATGTATATGTCGACATCCTTCTGTCACACCTGTCCCGTTAATTAGGGAGGCAATCGCCGGGCTAATTCCAAGAGCCGAAGTATCGGCCCCCCCGAACCGCACCACGAAAGCGTGGACAATTTTGAAGTGGTCCTTTTTGGTGCGCCAGCGGACGCCGGTCGTGGCCCAAAGAACAAGTCAGAGCCGAGAGTTGATAAACAAACAAATTATATTCTCAATAATGGCAGATCGAAAACAATACATAGGAATGCACACTCCACAATAGTTGCATACAATATGACACCAATCAAACCAATCAATCAACGTACTACACAACACCATCAGCCACACTTAATACAACGGACACGGACAACAATACGCACTACAATGCAGTCGCATGCATTGAACAACCAAGACACTTAAAGACTAAAGAGATAGAAAACCTATTCAGTCCAAAGTTCTTGGAACCAGAGTCTAGATGATACTCTTCCGAGAATCACTCACTCAAAGTCCAGCGTTGTTGTCGTTCCGCAGCCCCCTGAAGTTTCTCGTCCAGGAAACCTCGCCGGAGTTTCTCTTCCAGGAAAACTCCCTTCTTCAATAGGCCACTCTCCAAGCTTCAAACTTCTTCGTCGGAAATCCGTCGGCTTCACACACGCAGCTGTTGCCCGCGTCTTCGCTCGATAGCGGTAAACCCACGCTCTTGCCTGTAGCTCGAGCCGTCCCTCCGGACCAAAAATTCGCCGACTACACGGCGGAATCCCTATGCGCTCCGGCGCTAACCTTCCGTCTTCTCCTGGTCTGTCACTACGGGCAGAACCTTCGCCGACTCCACGGCGGAATTCCTACGCGCTCCGGCGTTAACTTCCGTCACCTCCTGTTCTGTCACTATGGGCAGAACCTTCGCCGACTCCACGGCGGAATTCCTACGCGCTCTGGCGTTAACTTCCGTCACCTCCTGCTTTCTCGTCTCGGCCGCTTGATTAAATACCTTCCGCGCCACCTTCCAGAAATTTCTCGTCCTTTCGTCGGCGCGATACGCAGCGAAGGCTGGAGGGGAGAGTGAGACGGTTGGAATGCCCTCCCCGTCGCATGACTCAACTCGGCGTGGCCCCGCCCCCTTCGTTCTAGAAAAATCGAGCGCTTGTCCGGCCGCCGCTGTGGGGTGAGGAGGTTCATCGCTTCGCCGCTTCCGAGAGGAGAGGCGTCGCGCGCCCGGGAAGCCCTGGATGCTTGTTTTCTTTTTTTTTCTTTTGACCTCGCGGCGTTTCTCTCGCCCGTTGTCGCAAGAATTTGGCGGCGCGCTCATTTTTAGCGCTCGTTCTGTGACACTGCCCCCCACTTTAAGAATATTATCTCATAATATTCAAAACCACACAAACGAGCGCGAAAAGTCACCACACATTCAAAGACTGTAACATGGTCCGTCGCTCATGTCACGTCACATTCACAATAGATCGCTCAATACAATCGTACATTGTAGTTCAATTCCACAACACATGAAATATAGCCACAGGTACATGCCTACAAACAACACTTCATCACACATTCTAAACAATACAAACGTACAAAGTTCTGTCTATACAACAATTATACAACACTATACATCACATCATCGCACAGAACACTTTGACTCGCTCGACATACACTTGAGACACAGGATAACAAGAACATTAACACAACATATGTCACTCAGCCCTGCCAGACAGATTCCGATTCCACCTCCGCACCTATCCTGTGTATTTCGAGCTGCGCTTGCGTCCTTTCTTGCGGTGCTCGCTCGATCTCTTCTTGTGTTTCCACGTTTTTTTTCGGCGAGCCCTTTCCAACGACGATATCTGAGGCGTCGTCTCAGCCATCGTTGTCTCTTCCGACACCGTTAACGCGTCATTACATTCGACGGGTCCTGTCTGTTTATTTACCCGCTTGATCATGCCTCTACATTTTGCCCGGCTGGCCAACTCCGTCTCCTTTACACTGTCGGTCGGTTGAGATCGTGCCGACGTAAGTCCGGTTGCTCGGCCCGTGAACTTATTCGACACGATCGTCTTCTCCTTCGCTGTCTCTTGCGCCGCAGCTTCACCTTGGGCTCTAGTGAGATCCGTCACGGGATGCTCCTCCACTGTATCTCGCGGCCGCTGTGTTGGCGAGGGCTCTATCTTCGGGTCTTCTCCCAAACATTCTGGATCACTTGGCCCTCGCGCCCCGTCGATGTTTCCGATGACAAGGTCATACAGGGGGTCGTCATGCATAAAGCAGCAACCTTCCCGCTGAAGTACGGGGTTTCAACCTCAATTTCTGCTTCGGGAAGCATCCGAACTGTACGATCAATTAGGCAAACCGGTTTCGTTCTGCCTGTTAACTCACCTTCCCGTACCAAATTTCTCCGCACGATAACAGTGGAACTGCCGGTATCTCTTAACACCGTAATCTTTTTGTCCGCAACTTTTCCAGGCAGCGCTGGCATTCCTTTCGTAACACCGGTTGGCTGTTTTGACATTACAGCACCCACAATAGGAATTTTCTCCCCATTCTTCAACTCTACGAATCCATCGGTGACGGCATTATTATAAGATTTCGGTGCCGCTTGCACACAGGATACCTGGTGAGTTTGACTCGCTCCGTTTCGACATGCATCTGCTTTGTGCCCAGTCTGACCACACTTAAAACATTTCACTACCGTAGGGCTCGTAAAGATCGTTCGACAGTTTTTCGCGCGATGACCCACTCGGTTACACAGAAAACATCGCTGAATGCTCTCTGGTGCACGCTTCTTTTCTTCGGGAGCCAATTTCTTCGAATCTTCGGGACAATCCTTCTTGACCTTGGCCAAATTAGTGCCACCTTGCGCTTCCAAGAATTGATCAGCCAATTCAAGCATGTCTTCAAGTGAGTCAGCCTTCCTCTCTTTTAAGTACAGTGACAGGCTTGGGTGGCAACTAGTAAGAAATTGTTCTCTAATTAGGAGCTCTCTAAGCTCATCGTACTCCTGTGCTGTCCCTGAAAGTTCAATCCATCTGTCGAAATAATGGCAAAGTCGGGCGGCATACTGCGTAGCCGTCTCCCCATCAGCTGGCTTTCCTGTCCTAAATCTGTCCCGGAATCCTTCCACGGTAAATCTAAATCGCTTCAGCAAAGCCGCTTTAACCTTTGCGTAGTTTGCTGCATCGGTCGGCGTCAGCCTACCGTACACACTGAGCGCTTCACCACTCAAGCAGGTACTCAGAGCAGTTGCCCATTGCTGTTCCGGCCAATTCTGGCTCCTCGCAATCGTCTCAAATCTGTGGAGGTACGCGTCTAGGTCGTCCTTCCTTTCATCAAACGCTACGAGCAGCTTGCTTGGGTTCAAGCGGAAGCCGTGATCTTCCCGTTCGCTGCTTTCAACTCTAGCTTGGACGGGAGTTTCACTTCGCTGTTGCAAACGGAGCCGCTCGAGTTCCATCTCGTGCTGCCGCTGCCGCTCCCTTTCAGCCATCTCCGCTTCTCTTTCTTCTCTCGCCCTCTCAGCCGCCAGCTTTTCTCTCTCCAGCTCCAACTTCAACTGCTGCTCTCTTTCTTCCTTCAGCTGTCGCTCTTTTACCTCTCTTTCTTCTTTCGCCCTTTCAGCTGCCAACCTCTCTCTCTCCAGCTCCAACTTCAATTGCTGCTCTCTTTCTTCTTTCGCCCTTTCAGCTGTAAGCTTTTCTCTCTCCAACTCCAACTTCAATTGTTGCTCTCTTTCTTCCTTCGCTCTCTCAGCTGCCAACCTCTCCCGTTCCAACTCAGCTGCCTTTTCTCCCTTGGCCCTCTCAGCTGCCAACCTCTCTCTCTCCACCGCCTCTTTCTCCTTCTGGCTTACCCACTTCCGTAGTTCGGCGCCAGAAAGACCCATCTTCTCACCAAGCGCAACTAACTTTTCGAGATCCATTGTGTCTCGCAACTCGCAAATAAAACCTTGCCGCGTGCAAAAAGTATCTGCCTAAATCGGTCTATCGGAACACTCCCCTGCACTCGTTAACGAGAACACTGAACAACACCCAAAATCGTTCCGATAGCAGTATCACCAACTCGAGGCTCTTTCTTACTACTTTGGACACACTGTGCACCAAAAGGTCCTGTTTCGCGGACGCCAGATTAATTGTCACACCTGTCCCGTTAATTAGGGAGGCAATCGCCGGGCTAATTCCAAGAGCCGAAGTATCGGCCCCCCCGAACCGCACCACGAAAGCGTGGACAATTTTGAAGTGGTCCTTTTTGGTGCGCCAGCGGACGCCGGTCGTGGCCCAAAGAACAAGTCAGAGCCGAGAGTTGATAAACAAACAAATTATATTCTCAATAATGGCAGATCGAAAACAATACATAGGAATGCACACTCCATAATAGTTGCATACAATATGACACCAATCAAACCAATCAATCAACGTACTACACAACACCATCAGCCACACTTAATACAACGGACACGGACAACAATACGCACTACAATGCAGTCGCATGCATTGAACAACCAAGACACTTAAAGACTAAAGAGATAGAAAACCTATTCAGTCCAAAGTTCTTGGAACCAGAGTCTAGATGATACTCTTCCGAGAATCACTCACTCAAAGTCCAGCGTTGTTGTCGTTCCGCAGCCCTCTGAAGTTTCTCGTCCAGGAAACCTCGCCGGAGTTTCTCTTCCAGGAAAACTCCCTTCTTCAATAGGCCACTCTCCAAGCTTCAAACTTCTTCGCCGGAAATCCGTCGGCTTCACACACGCAGCTGTTGCCCGCGTCTTCGCTCGATAGCGGTAAACCCACGCTCTTGCCTGTAGCTCGAGCCGTCCCTCCGGACCAAAAATTCGCCGACTACACGGCGGAATCCCTATGCGCTCCGGCGCTAACCTTCCGTCTTCTCCTGGTCTGTCACTACGGGCAGAACCTTCGCCGACTCCACGGCGGAATTCCTACGCGCTCCGGCGTTAACTTCCGTCACCTCCTGTTCTGTCACTATGGGCAGAACCTTCGCCGACTCCACGGCGGAATTCCTACGCGCTCTGGCGTTAACTTCCGTCACCTCCTGCTTTCTCGTCTCGGCCGCTCGATTAAATACCTTCCGCGCCACCTTCCAGAAATTTCTCGTCCTTTCGTCGGCGCGATACGCAGCGAAGGCTGGAGGGGAGAGTGAGACGGTTGGAATGCCCTCCCCGTCGCATGACTCAACTCGGCGTGGCCCCGCCCCCTTCGTTCTAGAAAAATCGAGCGCTTGTCCGGCCGCCGCTGTGGGGTGAGGAGGTTCATCGCTTCGCCGCTTCCGAGAGGAGAGGCGTCGCGCGCCCGGGAAGCCCTGGATGCTTGTTTTCTTTTTTTTTCTTTTGACCTCGCGGCGTTTCTCTCGCCCGTTGTCGCAAGAATTTGGCGGCGCGCTCATTTTTAGCGCTCGTTCTGTGACACCTTCCTTAATGTCGCAGTTAAGATGTAGTCCCGGTTTATTTTTCCAACCACTGCTTGGTCATCTGTTCAATAGAAGTTGCCGAGTGAAGCAACTGTTTCGTCTGGGATACCTGGAAATTAAACAGTAAGCTTCTCCAGGACCAATACGGTTATTTATAGGTAAGGGAGGGAATCAGCATATTAGGCACGAGCAAGGACTTCCGTATTATTCATCAGTGGGAGCTCTGTAAAAAAACCTTAAATATGAAAGCCACAGACAGGCCCACTTGCATTCGGTACGAGGAGAGGGAAAAAAGGAGAAGAATAAAAGCACTTCTCAATAAGCTATTAAAAAATATGACTTCTGAGCCCCCGAAAAATAGATTGAAGACATGAGAAAAATAAAATAAAAGTCGGAGCTTTTGCACGAGCAGTGATACCGGGGTACGCTCATGAAGGTAAGGGTGGAAGATCCAGCGGCGAATGAAACACCGTCTAAATGCGCGCTTACACTGGAAAAGTCACGTGCTGAAAACAACTATGTACATGAGATAGAGTAGGGTGGTACCGTGTCAACCGACACTGATGGTATCGCGGCAATTTTTAGAGATGATTACCGTAAGCTGTTCGCATTGCACGCAACTGACTGGGATAGGTTCAACAACAAGCTTTTGCCAGATTTACCCGATCAGCCCGACGTCAAAAAAGAGAGCTTGGAAAGTCAAATAACGCCCCGCCACGGTGGTCTAGTGGCTAAGGTACTCGGCTGCTGACCCGCAGGTCGCGGGATCAAATCCCGGCTGTGGCGGCTGCATTTCCGATGAAGGCGGAAATGTTGTAGCCCCGTGTACTCAGGTTTGGGTGCACGTTAAAGAACCCCAGGTGGTCAAAATTTCCGGAGCCCTCCCCTACGGCGTCTCTAATAATCATATGGTGGTTTTGGGACGTTAAACACCACAAATCAATCAATCAAAGTCAAATAACATTTGCCGAGGTTGAAGAAGCCATAAACAATTCTTATCATAAAAATTTACCGGGACCGGACAGTCTCACCGTCGTTTTTTACAGAGACTTTAAAGACGAAATCAGCTCTGTTTTCACAGTTCTATTTTATGATTATTTGATTGATTTGTTGGGTTGAACGTACCAAAGCCACCATAAGATTATGAGAGACGCCGTAGTGGAGGGCTCCGGAAATTTCGACCACCTGGGGTTCTTTAACGTGCACCCAAATCTCAGCACACGTGCCTACAACATTTCCGCCTCCATCGGAAGTGCAGCCGCCGTGGCCGGGATTTGATCCTGCGACCTGCGGGTAAGCAGCATAGTACCTTAGCCACTAGACCACCGCGGCGGGGCAGTTATATATAATGAAGCGTATAAAGTCAATACATTGCCTCTATCATACCGGTCATCCCACACGGCTCTCATTCTGAAAACAGAGAATGTTCATAACTGAGATCAGTAACAGTGTACCAACCAATAGCCATGATTATTGTCAGTATTAAATTTATATGAAAGTATTGGCTCAAAGACTGCAGTCAGTTATGCAGGAAATCGTTGGACCACAGCAGACATGTGTAATAAAATGGTGCTCTATTGGTTTAAATATTCGTAACGTGCGTATTATTCTTGAGGGCTGCGATTTTTCTAACATACTTGTTGCCATTTTACTGATTGCTCTTCTAAAAGCTTTTGACTGTGTGGATCATACGCTTTTTATGACCCTTTTCAACTATTTGAATCTCGATTCAATTCATTTGAGAAAAGAATGGCCCTGGCGTGCCGCAACTTGACAACAAGGTTGGTTGTAAATAAGAGTCTGAGGTCTCCCTTTAGTGTGCAACGTTCGGTTCTTCAGGGCTGCCACCTCAGCCCCCTGTTATTTTGCTTGCGTAACTAAACCCTTTCTTAAACGAAATTGAAGACGGTAACATCACCGGTTTTAAGTTACAATCGGCTCAAGTCAAGTTGCTTGCTTATGTGGACGATGTAGCATTTTTTTTTTCAATTAATAGGTGCAGTATTGAACAGGCTGTAGAAACTATCCGTGACTTTAGCCATGTCACAGGGAGTGGAGTCGCTGCGGACTCTGGCATGGGCATGGCATACGAAACCCGACCACTTTGCAAACGTGCCCTGGACGACACTCCCGGACAAGTACTTGGGCGTAATGCTAAACGGGCATCGAGACAGTGCCCAATATTGACAAGACCAAGACAAAGATGCACAGAAAAAGGCCGAGAGAGGGAGGCGAGTGGGCTAGTCGTTTTTTGCCAGAGCCATAGTTTGTTATCTGTTCTTCGTTAGGAAGCTCTGGTACGTAATGAAGGTGTTGCACTGCTCTCGAACTAACGTGCATATGTTTCACAGGATGCTCGTCGTATTTTTGTGGGCTTCCCAGTGGGAAATATGCAGCCGTACTATATTTTTTTCGACGGGTTATATCTGTAGGCTCGTGTGCTAAGATTTGGGTGCACGTTAAAGAACCCCAGTTGGTCAAAATTTCCGGAGCCCCCCACTACGGCATCTCTCATTATCATATGGTTGTTTTGAAAGGTTCAACGCCACATGT
This sequence comes from Rhipicephalus annulatus, assembly GCA_013436015.1. Taxonomy (NCBI): domain Eukaryota; kingdom Metazoa; phylum Arthropoda; class Arachnida; order Ixodida; family Ixodidae; genus Rhipicephalus; species Rhipicephalus annulatus. The sequence goes on along the minus strand of WOVY01010919.1, from coordinate 528,366 downwards.
AATCAAGAGACTGGAGGCTTCAACTTGGAGGCTTCAACTTGGAGACTGGAGGCTTCAACCTAATTCTGTGGCAGCTTTCAATCGAGTTTTTGTTTTTACAGACTTCACTGATTTTTTCCTACGTAGCCTCTGTCAAATACGACTAAGTAGATTTCTTCCTGAATATGTAGTGACTACCAAAGGCTGTGCGGGAGGAATTTGGTGCGTTTTATAAACAAATAGTGTCTGGCATGGTTTATTTTCGTAAGATTTTCTAAATAGCACTTGTGAAATGTCAAAAGAAAAGATTTTACTTTGCATTGTGTGACGAAGTCTTCGCAGAGCGGCTTTATGAGGTTTTCTAATATGGAGGCCCAGGCAGCCATGTGTTAAAAAAGTTAAAAAAATTACACGTCCAGCCAGGGGCTAAGACATTTTTTAAAACTTTATTCCGGCGAACGACCAGTGAAAATTTTTTCGATGGGAAAGGGAAAATTCTGCCCTGGAGAACGCACTGCATATATTTTAGTCACCCGAAACTATAGATTAATATCATTTTTACAGTGTTGTTAGGAGGTGCACTTTTGGGACGTGCTGTAGGGAGCTATTCAAAAGACTTTCCATTGGACCCGTTTGAAATTCGGTTCTTCAAATGCACAACGAGGACGGGCGGCCTTAAGATGCAATATTGCTGCTCCCCCATTCTTTTTGTAGATTGAGTATGACGGGCTACCATTTCGAGAAAGATGCGCGGCCCACACGAGCCTATTTTCATGAAGGTATAGAATGGTTTCCCTTCATACTCAAAGCTGCACCAGAGCCAGCCGATTGGCTCCCACGGGTAGAGCTTCCTGACTTTGCCAAAGTTTCAACTCAACGACATCAGCAGTATTCCGGTTGACTAAAGAATGTGGTTATGTGAACTGTACATTTAGTATTTTTAAACAATAATTGTATTTTTTCTATATGTCAGGTTACCAAAACCAGAAAATAAAAACGTAGGCTCTGTGGCTTAATGATTAGCACCACAAGCTGCGGGTTGAGAGGTCGCTGGTTCTATGCCCTGTGATAGAACCTTCTTGTTTTGTTTTTTTGCACTCCTTTAGTATATATTTGACAATGTCACATCAATAACGGGAAACGCGAAAACGGGGCCAAGGTGGATGCCGGCGTAGAACACTTTCTTGTATAAAAAACTCGAAACGACGGGCAGGGGACGTCCTGGAGTGCATCTATAGTCGCAATAGACTCACGATATAGGTAAGCTATTGCGTTGGCGCCTAAAGTCTCTTAGAACATTTCAATTGCAGATTGCGGACAAACACTGGTGCAGATAACACTATTTCGCATGTAAATGCGATGCAGGGCGTCCCCTAACTTTTTTCACGGCTTTTTACAACACGAAAGTGTCTTATGCCTGGGTTTCCACCGCTCCACAGACTTGTTTCCATCACGAATATGACGTTGTAAAATATGCACTAACACAGTACAAAGAAAAAACAATAGGCGTGTCATTACCTTCGTCATCAGCTCACGTCACGTGATACCGAATTTTCTATATATAGAGCTAGCGAAACGGCCGCGAGCGCATCATGAGCGTGGTATGTTGTCATGTTCTTAAATGACACGCATGTCATGGTTATCATGTTTGCACCAGTCACATAACTTCGCCATTAATTCACGTCAAGTAATACCAAATTTGGCGTATGTGAAGCTAGCAGATGACCACGAACGCACTATGAGCGTAGCATGTAGTCAACTTTTATATGACACTCATGTCATTATTTTCATGTTTGGACATGTCATTTAGCTCATGACTTGTATGTCATTATTTTCATGTGATGACTAGCTAGTTATGCTCGTCATACAGTCATGTTGTGCCATACCAATTTTGGTATCGATACCATTATTTAAATGGCCAGGAGATCAAAAATTCATAGGTGGATAGATAGATAGATAGATAGATAGATAGATAGACAGATAGATAGATAGATAGATAGATAGATAGATAGAAGGGAGCCCCCTTATTCTCACGCCCCCTTATTCTGACGCGCGCTTTGGCACGCGAAGAGAATAAGGGGGCGTACGCTCGATCGCGCACCCTTATCTTGCAGTGGGGAGCATTGTACTTTTTGGCTAGCCTTTGGGTTTCGCCGGAACGATTCTGTTGTAGTTACCGGGTGCACAAAGGTCACTGCAGTCGTTGCACAGCTTCCGTTTGTGAAATAGGTGCGCTTTTCAGACATAGCGACGTAACAACTGAGACGCCTATTCGCGTTCATCTGTACTCGTGAGTACGTTTCGTGCGTCATTTGTGCGTGAGGAACGCGGTGCGCATTTCGATATGCTTGCCATTCTGCGCGTGACCTTCCAGTATGTTGCTATCACGTTAATTGCTTCGTCTTTGAGACAAAGCTGTGACTTTTTTAATTGAGAAGCTGTTGAGCTTGAATTAGCACATGGTACTTTAGTTTGACGATAATTATTCATGGATAAACAACAAGCACTTGATTTACGCTGCACTTCGCGTTCATTTATGACTCCTGCCATTCTTCTCTCTCTGAAAGAGGTCTACAAAACGTCCCAAAATAAATCATTACCGAGAGCCACTGCTTTGTGAGCACAAGACTGCCGATACTCACTTCTATCGTTTTCGCTGGCAAACATACGGGTCTCACACTTGCCTTGTCCGCATAAAAGTATACTCATTAGTTAATTTTTTGCAGTTCACACTGCGTCCGATAACGCAGGTGTGTCGTAAACGTGCGTAATATACGCTGCTGTCACATGTACAACCACTATGCCGTCTGCAACGGTAATGACAGGATAAGCCAGTGAGCCATGTACCAGTGTAAACGTCGCGAAAACTGCGTGCGCAGCCATATAATAACGTTCGAGTGATATGGTGAGAAAGAACGCTATAACGGTGCCACTTACCTTTGAATGATTAGTACTCACTCGCTTGTTTAAATTTTAATTCGACTTGGTTCTAACCAATCAACCAGCAAGTGTTGATGACTATTTAATTTACAGGTGTAAACTGTGAGATAAACGACAAGAAAATGTACGGAAATATGACATCGCACGTTGTTTTTCCATGCAAAGAGACTAAAAGAAAACATTTGTGTTCGTTGATATCATAGGTGTCGTATTTTGAGCGGATTATTTTATATTTTACCAAAGCATCATTGAGGATTCACCAGCTTGTTTGCTGTCATGTTGACATGAATTGTAAGTTGTGGCCCTGGTTAACAATACTCAAGTTTAACAACACTAACAAAACACTTTTACTTATTACATGTTTTGTGGATTTAGCCTCGCAAAATATGGCAGAAACGAAGTTTAATCTTCCGAAAAACGCTTGAAGATCACAATATAAAGCCAGCTTATAAACTTTGTAAAGCAGGAGTAGCCTCATTAGCGCTGTCGTGAGCTGCTTTATGAATGCAAAACTACTTAAATCTGCTTTCAATGGAATAGGGACTCTACAAAACATCCGCCTGCACCTAAAAACAATCCTTTCGTACAAGGATAATGTTGAACTACCACTCCCAGAAAAAAAAATGTCGCCTAGGTGCAAGTTTCATGGAAAGTCTGGCGCATATCTTGCGTGGAGTTCAGTGTTGCACACGCGTCTGAATCAAAAGGTAATAAATGGGACATAACTTTTTCGACTAAGCCCAATCCCCGCGGGATCACGCGTGATTCTGGGCAGCCTTCGGAGCTGTTTGTCCTGAAACAACTATCTCGCCTCTATAGAACGTTTCCGGCTACCTCTTGCATGAGATGAAGCGACGCGTAACGAGAGATCCTTGAGCCTCATCGCTCGGGCCTGAGAACAAAAAGGAAACAGGAAACGAACCGACAGGATGCGAGTGTGCGTGGGAATGTGGTCCCTATGGTGGGCGAGGAACAACAGTGTGCTCATCGGGCTCATAATTTGACGCGAGGAATACAAAAAGTCCGACAGAGAACACAGTGACACAAATTAAAAGACAAGAACGCAGACTAGATCCGGGGACGTGGTGAAGCAGAGCAGTGCTTGGTGAACGTGTCACCTATGCGCGTAGGTTGTACGATGCCGGCGTCGCTAGGCAATCCTACGCTATCCCTCAAGGCTGTTAGCCGAAAATACGACGCCAGAGATCTTGTTTTTTGACAGTGCGATACGTAATGTCTCCGTGATAAAATACTACTTCTTTTGCTATTCGCTCTTGTTAGCAAGGAAGGAAGTAGACAGAGAGTCTTGAAACATTCTCCTGCTAGTTTGAGCAAAAAAATGGCCGCTCTACAGAAAGTTAAAGATAGAAAAAGAAGAAAAGTGGGCGAGCGTGAGAGACAAGAGCCACCTGGATACATCGCGGTATCTGCTGAAACGTTTCTAGAGGTGATGAAAAAAATCCACAAGTAATAAAGTGCACTTCAAGGGCATTCTTATTATTATAACGGACGGTGTATGGCAGCCACTGAATCTGATCATTTTCCCTGGTGCATTTTTATCAGGATATTCAACAAATGATGCAGGTGATCATGCGATTTGTTCAAGTTTACTTGACTGTTTCCTCTATTTTAGCGTAAACATTCCTTCGAACGAAACTTTACTAACACCGAACTATACGACAACAAGTTCATATATTAGAGGAACATCAAGCTCTTCGAACTGCCAGAGCATTTATTGCATCTGTATGGTCACAGCTGCAGCAGTCTCTCGTCTTTCATTCGTCTGTGTAGGCTGAAAATCATAATTAGTGGTTTCTGCCACATGCCATAGTTTTATATGGCTCAATAGTGATGACAGCCGAAAAATACTGCCGAGAAAAATTAATTTGTGCAGTGGTATTACTGGAGCGACATATGGTGAGGTTATAAGGAAACAAGCTTGCATTCAATACCGTACCTGCCCAACACGTAGGAAGAAAAAATTGAGAGACAAATTGAGAGAAAAAGTGTAGCGGAGTTCGCATTTCTGCGAGGAAGCGTCTCACTAGGTGCGAAACAAGCTCATTGGTAAGGAGAACTGAGAATGAACTCGTTAAGATGCCCATCGTGTTTTGCTGATATTTGAGCTTGTAACCAGTAGGAACGCACGTCGCTGTGGGTCCCTGATATGTTTTTCACGATGGCAACGACATCCAGCATTCGCGCGTTCATGTGATCCAGAGATATTTACCACACCACTTCATCATCTCCCCAAGTCACCATGGTTTGCGGTGTTCTGACAAAAGGCTCGCATACATTGAAGCGTTCGCGGCAAGACCCTGTGAAGTAGGCAACAAGATCTTTGCGCTGTGGCGTCATTTTTCATGCGCACACTTTTGTGATGTGACAGCGCTGCCGCCTCGTTGGTGGAATGATCCACTAGCGTCGGTCGTTTGCCCTCCTTACATTGGCGGAGCTGTGAAAAAGTGGGTACTCATGACGTCCTTTGCTTGTCCCCCTCATGCAAATATTTTTTCTGTTCTGACCAGTTTCACACAAATCATTCGCTTTCTACTAATCATCCCTTTTACTCTCTATTTGCTCCGCTCTACGACACCAAAACATCCTTTGGTGTTCTCTCAATTCTAAATTACCATACGTGTACTTCACCTGCTACAGATCCTAAATTTGCTGGTGACTCCAACTTATAATCGTTACGCTAAGATATCTGAGGCTTTTCACAAGTGGGGATTCAAGACGTTGCCACCAGTGAGTGGGCAATGCCCCGTTCACGGGAAAGGAACAGGATGGGTAGCCAGTTCACTTGATTTTTCACAGCGATAGGTCTTATGGCTAAGCGAAACAAAAAAGTGTTCAGCACGAGAAACGATAACGGTATCCACTGGCTGTGCCATTAACTAGGTCATTCACTACGTCACTCCCAAGCACGCTTTCATTCGGAGCGCCGTTAGTGACGTATTCTCTGAGTCATACCCAAGCACGCGTGTCATTTGTTGATCCATAAGTGACAACATTCATCCTTTCGCAGTCACGCCATTGAGCCCGTGCGCAGCAGTTTTGACTAACAACATCTACATGGGGAATGAACGTATTGCACAAACGCTTGAAAAGCTCATAACTTTCTAAGAACATTCCAACTTTCTCAGAACACTGCAGGGCTAAATCCGCCAGCTACCTACAACATTCTTAACCTTAACCTTATAAGAACAGTGCAAACAGCAGATCTGTAAGAAAATTCATCTTCACCGAACTGGTGCAGAAGTTCAGGCCCAAGAACAGGCTCAGGAGGCGAAACGCAGGCAGCAATTGCGCACCAAGGATCCCGCAGCCTTCCGAGCCGAAAGCAAGTGACAACGGCGAGCCGAGGCAATGTGGTTGCATGCAGGGCAGCGTCAACGTGGTAATGGAAGGAAAGCGTACACCGGGCCCAACGACCGCTTTCGGTGGTGGTTGCTTGAGCGGCACTTTGGCTTGGGCTGGTACGTCAGGAACCGCCTGTGAGCCCGTTTCAGCTTCGCTGGTTCACCATCTGCTCAGAAGTCTTGGGTGCTATTTTTTTAACTTCGCGTTTTATGAGTGGAACTGCCTCGTAGAATTGAGCGTTTTTGTTCTTGTTTATGTTATTGCAAGTAGCGCTCATCTCTCATCGTTTTTATTAGTCATTTAATCGTGCTTTCACTACAATTTTCTGTTTAGCACATACTTGGGCTATTCAGGTCATGCCATTTAGCTTTGCGGCCACGCACAAAAGAAACGTAACGTACTTGGCCCATCGCATAGCTAAGCAGGTGTGAACATTTAAGTCGAATTATGATATAATTACCGCAGATCAGAGCTCTCTATCGTCTCGGAAAGCATCATTAAACTGGGTTTAGTCGTGTCTCGCGAAGTTGCGTGTAAGAGCCCTGTGACCTAGGCTATTATCTATGAAGATGTATCATCCTGGTACGGAGCAGCAGGAGGCGCAGTTTACTATAGCTCAGACCCGCGGGTGCAACTGGCCCTCTTGAATCAGGTCCGCGAAATGCGGCTAACACCAGTGCAGCCAGGGAAGTGGGGTCTCATCTACAAAGACGCCATCAACCATTTTTACTTTTCTTGAAATAAAGTTTTATTTTCATTAATAAATTGGCAGCTAGCCAAGTGTCACCTCCACACTGCAGTTGTCTTTTCATCGGCGGTTATTTTAGATTGACACTTCTATTCTTAACACTTCTCATGAAGTGCATTACACGTAGCCCGGCGTAGTACAGATGAATTCATGTACATGATCCAGCTCTGCCACAAAATTAAAATTGCGAGTTACTTAACTTATGCCATGTGAAAACAAGCTATGACCACCCTGTTACGGCGGCAGATAAGCAGCTCGACTGTCCAATTTCTCGGGATACATCAAGTACACAATGGTGAATCACTGTTCCGTGGTAGTTGAGAATCTACGGCCCTTTTCTGCAAAACAGAGGTTGACCAGTGGGATTTCGCTCGCAGCCACTGCAATATGGTCATCCTAAAAGACAATGAAATAAAAAGAATGTGAAGCTTGCACTAAGAGGCGCAAAGCTCGACACGACGAAACTGGACAATTTTAATGACTAATCTGGTTGCGCCTAGGTTATTTTTGGCCTTAGCTAGGAGATGATGGTTGTTTATAGGTTGTCTCTAGCCTGTTGCTAAGCTTTAGCTACATGATGCTAGGCTATTCGTACATTGATTCTCAGCACAGATAGGTTCGGAATAAAGTAAAAACCATCAAACACGACATGGATGTCCAAACTCCAGAAAGAGAACCTCACGCTGAAACCAAGCCTACGCACCTATCATGGATCTACGTGCAAGTCGTCGTTGGCGTAGGCAGGCCATCACTTCGGGATCTTTTTGCAGCCGCCGTCACCTCTTCCTTTTTCTAGTTGGTTGATTGTTTCTTAGTGACCTGGCGCAACCCACCACCGGGGATCGGCTATACAAGTGATGATAGTGATGATGAAACCTCTAAGATGGCTCATGCCCACTGAGTGTTGAATTGCGTCCCTTTTATTTAGTGGAACAGTGATGGGTTGTGGGGTTTACCCAATTTCTGTGTCATGTATACCCGTTTGTGATGATATTCTTTTTTTATAGGCCGCACAAATTTTTGTGGCGCCTACCCATTTGATAGGCTAACTGCTGCCTCCTTACTCTAGTGGGCAAATAGTGAGTAGGACAATTTACCCGATTTTTGTAACATATGCATGATAGACTGCACAGGTTAAGCCCCACCAAATGGGCCTGCCAAATTACGGTTGATTTAAACAGATTTGCTGTTATTAGGATTTCTTGCACACTATAAAGTTCCATTGACGAAATTGATCCGGCGCCCCTCATAGCCACAGGGAAGTCTTATAGATGCCAGTTATCACAAGCTTATAGGCTCAAAGTGCTATAGCCCGTTTACTGAATACCGTGTTTGACTTAGCGAATAAAGATTGGTGTGCTTGCTACACAGATTGCCCTCACCTTTCTTTATTTGAAATATTTAAAAATGTACGTAATTGGGCAAGGTTGCACAGCAGGCATGGACCTAGGGAATAATCTGCTCTTGTACGATCTGCAGATATTCGCCTTGTGCCAGGAGCCTTCATCGGTTGGATGGTCTCTCGAAAGCCTGCTGCCAGTGATATTGTCACCCGACGCCAATCAGCGCAGCCCTGATTTACGCCACACAGATGAGTTTTCACATATTTGATGGCCAGCTCAAGTTTTGCTGTGCCTTGAACAATACAGCCGAATCGACAGTAACAAGCGAGGCCCCTAGATACCCCCCCCCCCGTTTTCAGCGGCATTGGGCACGATTGCACCGCCGGCATGTGGCCATGGAATAATCTGCTCTTGTACGTTCTGCAGGTTAGTAAAAAAAAACATTCCTATTCCAAATACACCATGAGTTTTTGGTGTTTGGTGGTGTTGCCAGGCCCCGGAAACTCAGCACTAGTTTCGGTTTCAAGGAACATACACGCTCGTAGTTGTTGCCTGGTATCCTACGATCCGGTTGAAAAGAGTGAGGTTGATGTGAATCTTTGCCTTTATTGGATTTCACAACATTTTACTGATCAAAAATTTCGATACACCTATAACTTCTTTTTTAGTTTATATGTACTTTTTTATTGTTTACTTTGTTAATTTTAAATCAGGCGAAGGGCGGGAAGTGATTGACTTGAGTTCGTAGCGCTTGCCTCCTCTCCTTCTCGCCCCTCGGTCAGCGATATTAGAAGTTAGATAACGTTCAAATATCTCGCTTGGTCGGCGGGCATGCCAACTAAGGAAAAGATAAAGACGGCAAGTGGTGGCTGGCAGAGAACAAAAACCGTAGTGACCAACGCCAAACAATTGAACCGCGCATTTATTGAAGATGGCTTAATCGGGCAAGACATGTTTTTCGCGGCCCTGCGGGGTGCTAACCCTATGATTTATAGTTCCTCGAATGTTTTTCAGCGTTTATTAAAGACTATGGGGGAGCACCAGAACTTGGACCCACTATTTGAGCAGGTATTGATTTTGCATGAGTGATATGAGTAAACCAGTTCTCTGCAAGCCTGAGTGAGAGAAGTGCAGTGTCGCTTGAATAATTGGTGAAGACGGCAGCCAAGCTCCTGTCGGTGAAACGCCTTTATTGAAAGGCTCCAGTTTGAGTTGGCTCGGCTACATAGCTTTAGCTTCTTTTACTTTTGGCGTATGTATAGTTCAAATGATATCAAGTAATTATTGGCTGCTTCCTGGGCAATACATTCTTGTGGCCGTGGATTGAAAATTTGTGAGTGTTAAGTTCTGCTACTTTCATTCAAATACACGTGATGGACTGAATGCTTCACATCATAATTACAGAGAATGTTTGTGGTGCCAACGTTTTGACAAGTGAACTTTTCTTCGTCACGGCAACGCCGTCGTGGTGACGAGAAAAAATTCCGCCATATCCACGAAGTGAATGATGATGAGTGGGCGAAGCTCCGGAGGTAAACCTGGTAAACCATGAATCCTCTGTACATTTTGCCCACTCGATTTTATTACATCGCTCCCCCTAGCGTACGTCGCCGCACTAAATCGAACGATTGCCTTCAACTAATGACACGCGCCATGTGTGACATCATTCCTATTTTATAAGATCTCGCGTCTTTCATCAACTACAAGTACCGCTTTCTAGTTTATAACATCTTGCATCTTTTCATCATCAGCTACAAGTACCACCATCTAGTAAACACTACAAGAACTAAACGAGAGGTGGCTACATACAGGAGACGGTACCGCCATCTAGTGAACACTGCAAGAACTAAACTAGAGGTGGCTAGATACAGGGGACGGTGCCGCCATCTAGTGAACACTGCAAGAACTAAACTAGAGGTGGCTACATACAGGCTACAGGGGACGCACAGCCCACGCCCTAAGGAGCTTCGCCCCTAAAAGTCAACTTGCCAAAACACTGTTTCCAACGACGTTCCTTCTCGAAAAACTACTGATCGCTTTAAGTCTTTCCGTGCCTCTGAACTTCAGCCGCGTTTGGTAGCCAATTTCTGTAGGAAAACTATGTACGCCGTCATAACAAACGTAATTGAGCAAATACAACGTGTCCTACCCATGATTGTTGATAACTTTTGCATTGATTATGATAATATTGATTTAATTGATTGATTTATTTATATGTGGGGTTGAACGGCTCAAAACCACCATATGATTATGAGAGACGCCGTAGTGGAGGGCTCCGGAAATTTCGACCACATGGGGTTCTTTAACGTGCACTCAATTCTGAGTACACGGGCCTACAACGATTGCGCTTCAATCGAAAATGCCACCGCCACAGCCTGGATTCGATCCCGCGACCTGCGGGTCAGCAGCCGAGTACCTTAGCCACTAGTCCACCGCAGCGGGGCAATGTAAGTTCAATGTTTGCTCGTTATGTCCGTAGGTCAGATGTAAGTTAAAGCCAATTTTATATATTGACACTCACACTACGCATATGTGTTTTGTAACGAAACTTGTAATAAAAAAATTCATTTTATTTATGCCGATTTAGTTTTGTCTTATACTGAGACATCAGTCAGGTCAATTTCCGTCTCATCCGAACACACGAACAAACTTTTAAAAGAAAAATTAACAAAATTTCACGAATGGCCGCCTCACGCAAGCGGCCAGCGGACCTGGTGGTAGTGGTTAGAAGAGAAGAAAGGCACATAACTTCTGCCGCCCGGTCGGGAGCACGGCGCAGTACCTTCAGCGGACCTGAAAGAAGGCACGATCGCATTCCGCTTGCATGCAAAGTGGGAAAGGAGGGCTACCGCGGCAACCCTCCTCCTCCTGATTTTTCATCCTTTCTCTCTTTTTGTGACGTCACAAGTGACGTCATGAAAGGAATTTTCTGCACTTGATGTATTTCTTGTAGGACGCCCGGCAACCGCTAATGGTAAAGGCGGCGCTGCCGCTAAATAAGCATGCGAGAGCGAATACAATTGAAGTATAGGCACCATTAACTCGGGTTTTCCAGTCTGTCCGCAGCGCCAGAATACATAGCCTAGCGGATAAAAAAAGCAACCTCGAGACGGTGTCGGTGAAAATATAATGCGACGCGCGCATCTCGTGGCTGCATTTGTCAACCTATTGTGGCCGGAATACATGGGAGACGCGCTATTTTCTGCATGCCCCTAACGGCGAATGTCAAAGAGTTTTAGACGGGGCAATGTGAGCAACACAACCTCTGGCCAGTGTGTGGTGCCTATAGGGAGTTTCCGTCCCTTGGTGCTTCCTTGCCCAAAAGCCTTTTATGATGGGGTGGCCGAGTGCTTTGATGCTGCGTGTATGTTGGTACACTGTAAACGAAAGTTAGCCGAGATGGGAGTTTCTCCAGCACATGAGCCCACAAAACTCCCCTGCCCCAATTATTTACTCCCTGGTAGGGAGTGAACTCGGCACATGTCATCGTAAAACGCCCCCTCCTTAATCACAGAGTTTATGAACGACATGACCTTGTTAAACTCCCCAGGGAGTTTCAGGTCACGTGGTTACAAACTCCCTATAGGAGCTTTAAAAACCCTCTTTGGGCGTGACGTGTGTGTGTGTGTGTGTGTGTGCGTCTGTGTGTGTATGTGTCTGTACGGGCATATGTTTGCACGTCGGTGTGAAACACATGTGATTTGTGTGGCTAACCGTGTAAGCATCTGTCAACAGGCAACGAAATTATAAGTGCAGCGAAGAATAGCAACGACCGGTTGGTATTTACTGGGAACATTTCAATATATTTCGCACCTTAAACCACGCTGCACATCGGTCCGATTCCTCAACGAAACGTCCTGAATGCCACGCTTCAAAGGGCCGAGTAACAAAAAACTTCGAAGAATAAATTAATGGTAGCAAAAGTAAGCTGTTACGATCGTCAGCGGCTGCTCCTGAAGTTCACCATCAGAAACTTCGAAGTGGTCTGAAGTAGGCTTCGCTCGACCACGGCAGGCTGGCCGGCAACCGGTCTGAGAGTTGCGCCGGCGACGCGCTCGCCCCGTCTTTGCCAATAGTGGCTTCTCGGAGTGTCACCGGTATTTCACCGGCTGTAACATCTAAGTGGTAAGAAGGCCTCGCTATGCCGTCGGTATCAAGCCGGCATCGTATCGAACTCGCACGGTGCGCTGGCCACCGCGGCAAGCGCTACGAGCTAGCACCGACCACCGGCGATGCAAAGAATGTGTTTCACAAAAAATGAAGGCTGCTGGGATGTATAACAGTCTTCTGCGCCTTGCGACCGCAGCTGTCAATGACTAACTACAAGGCGAGCGCCGAACGAGGCGGAGTACGATCGTCAGCGATTGCACCGTAAAACTTCGAAGCGGTTCGAAGTAGGCTTCGCTCGACTACGGCAGGCTGGCCGGCAACCGGTCTGAGAGTTGCGCCGGCGACGCGCTCGCCCCGTCTCCTCCGATAGTGGCTTCTCGGAGTGTCACCGGTATTTCACCGGCTGCAACATCTAAGCGGTAGGAAGGCCTCGCTATGGCGTCGGTATCAAGCCGGCATCGTATCGAGCTCGCACTGCGCACCGGCCGCCGTGGCGAGCTCTGCGAGCTATACATGCAATGCATGCGAGCAACGGGAACAGCGACTGCGACCCGTCTCATTCGTTTAAGTCTATCGCTCCGTAGCTTAAACTGCGTGGATAGCGGACACCTATTTCTGTGCATGGGAAAAACGAGACGTAAACTGCACATCAGCAAGCATTTTGTGATCGCCAGCTGTCATTCATCGAATCACCGTGCTGTACTCGTGAGTGAGGCCTAGTCGTCGAACGCGGTAGCGGCGGTCTACCTCGGTTCATCGCTGGAGCTGCTGAATGTGCCTCGTTAATGTGTTCATTCAAGGCCGCGCGCACTTTGTGTATGATTCAGTGCATTTCACGGGTCCACAAACAGCACTGCTGATGCGAATTCAGCCTGTACGACAGAGCGTCAACTGATAAAACTTTTTCGTTATAGTAAAAAAAATATTAAATATTAAGCAGGATTAGGATAAAAGGCATGTGTGTTGAAGTGCTTACATCAGACCACCGCAAGTTCATACTTACGCCGTGCGTATTTATTGCTTAATTATTAGAAAAAAAAGGCTTTCACCTGGGTCAGAATGTGGTGCCTATATATACCTTTCACAGGTCAGAATGTGGTGCCTATATATACTCGGTGACTATATGGTAGGTGTGTACTGCGTGTGGCAAGCTGTGGTGAGTGCGAGTGTTGTGATATTACGTGAACGTTGTGATAATGTTTGTGTACTGTAATCATTGTTGTGCGTATTAAATGTAATGTAATTAAAATTACGCTTGCGCATGGTACGGCTGCTGACGTAATTTTTTTTCTCGGTCGATGCAAAAAATTTACTCCCATACTGACCTGAAACAGTTCCCCTATGGATGTAAATAAAAACCCCCCTGACACCATGCGAAAACCCCCTTCTGATGGGGAGTAAATTTTTTACTCCCAGAGACGGGTTTTTTAAAACTCCCATCTGGGTGTGCGCTAGAGGACAAGGTCATTTACTCCCATTTCGGCTTATTTCTGTTTACAGTGTATTGCTTCCGAGTGGTGACATTGAATTGAACCCAGGCCCTAATATTTCTACAATCGCCCCGCCGCGGTGGTCTAGTGGCTAAGGCACTCGGCTGCTGACCCGCAGGGCGCGGGTTCAAATCCCGGCTGCGGCGGCTGCATTTCCGATGGAGGCGGAAATGTTGTAGGCCCGTGTGCTCAGATTTGGGTGCACGTTAAAGAACCCCAGGTGGTCTAAATTTCCGGAGCCCTCCACTACGGCGTCTCTCATAATCATATAGTGGTTTTGGGACGTTAAACCCCACATATCGAATATTTCTACAATCCAAGAGCTACCAAAAGGTCAAAAAGAAATACTTGAGGTGATGGAAACAATTGGCAACAAGCTCAACAATCACATTGCTCGTACAGATCAGACGTTAGATTCAATTGAAAGTGAATTGAAGTGCCTTGCCGGTAATAGTGTACAATTTGAACATTGTGAGAAAACAGTGAATTGAATATTGGCAGGCATTGTTCAGATGCAAACGAAACTTGATGATCTTGAAAACAGAAGCAGGCATAATAACTTAGTTGCATATGGGTTGAGGGAAAGTACCGGTGAAACGACTGAATCACTCCGTAAAACTGTTCTAGACGATATTTTTACTGCTAAAATGGGTGTCGCTTTGATGAGTGTTGAAAGAATTCACCGTATTGGAACAAAGAAGTGGAGGAAGAACATACCAGTTGTTCTACGGCTATATAAATTTCAAGAAAAAAAACTTATCTCTACAAAAATCCACACAAGTTTAAGGACTATGGCTTAAAACTCAGATACGACTATTCCAAGCAGTTGCGTGATAAAAAAAGCACTTATGGAAATATGCAAAATAAAATAAGGAGATGGTCACAATGTGAAACTTTTTTCTGATAAGTTTACCGTTGACGGTTGAACTTACACTTGGGATAGCGATGCACAGGATGTCACAAAAGTAAGATGTTCGTGACACGCTAACAACAAAGTTAGACGAAAGCCTCACGGTGCCCGAGTTATTGCCCTGCTGATGATGAATTGCTGCAGTGTTGAGAATAAAGCTAATCATCTGGGTAGCCTTATCAAGTCGGTGAACGCTGACATAGTCAATGATACGTGGGGTTTAACGTCCCAAAACCACCATTTGATTATAAGAAACGCCGTAGTGGAGGGCTCCGGGAATTTCGACCACCTGTGGTTCTTTACCGTGCACCCAAATCTGAGTACACGGGCTTACAACATTTCCGCCTCCATCGGAAAGGCAGCCGCTACAGCCGGGATTCAATCCCGCGACCTGTGGGTCAGCAGCCGAGTACCTTAGCCACTAGACCACCGCGGCGGGGCTGACATAGCCATTGGGTGAGAATCTTGGCTTGACTAAGCAGTTTCGAACTCTGAAGTGTTTCTTTGAAATTTTCAAGGGTATCGGAAAGAGCGGTTCGATATACGCTTGGTGGTGCTGTTTTTATTTTTGTAAATGATTCTTTGATGCCCGAAGAAATATTTATTGATAACAACGAAACTGACTTTGTTTGGTGCCGCATAGTGCAAAATGATCGTTCTAGTTTTATTGTTGGCGCTTCTTATCGGCCTCTTGTCTTTGAACGAAATGTTATGCGTCGAACGAGAAAAATTGATTGATTGATTGATTTGTGGGGTTTAATGTCCCAAAACCACTATTTGATTATGAGAGACACCGTAGTGGAGGGCTCCGGAAGTTTTGACCACCTGGGGTTCTTTAACGTGCACCCAAATCTGAGTACACGGGCTTACAACATTTCCGCCTCCATCAGAAATGCAGCCGCCGCAGCCGGGATTCGATCCCGCGACCTGCGGGTCAGCAGCCGAGTACCTTAGCCACTAGACCACCGCGGCGGGGTGACCGAGAAAAAAAATTGCCTACACTTTTTCTAAAGAATGCGTCGTTCTCTGGTGACTTTAATTTGCCGGATGCTAATAAGGGTGTCTCAAAATGTAATGCAGTAAAATATTGTGAATTGAAAGTGTTGACTGACGTGCTCGACCTTGTGCAGCATGTTTCAAGCCCTACGCGAGGTAACAACATTCTGGATTTGTTGTTCTGTAATACCCCTGATGTCATTATTGATACACACGTTATTCCCGGTATTAGTGATCACAGCGCTGTCTTCACCATGCTATGAAGATCTCGTGTATATGCAAAGAAATGTGAATCTAGGAGAATCTTCTTTTACAGTAAAGCAAACTATCAGCAAATATCAACGTGACTTGAGCATCAATATCTGTCATTTGAATGCAGGGCAGACGAAGCAACTGTTGAGCAGCTAAAACGAGTGTTTAAGGAGCGCATTACTGGGCCCATTAATGGCCACGCCCCAAGCATCTCAAGCAATAAACTAAGCAAACGTGAGAAACTTTGGATTCATGAACATCTTATTCACCTTATCAAAAATGCAAGAGGGCCTTCTCCCAATACTGCCTAAATAAATTCCCTGAAAATTTCGATCAAACATTTGGCATCTCTTTATGAAAGTTACCCGAAAGAAGCCAGCAAAAAGTATTTTAAGAGTTTGGACGCGGATTTTCCTAATAAGAAGTGGTTTTGGAAGTCTATGAGACGTTGTGGTAGTGGGAAGGTTAGTTCACCAAATCTACATTACGGTGGCGAGATGGTAACGCAGGACAGGGATAAAGCCACACGCTTCAACAAGTATATTATATTGCTTTCCCGCCCTCCTACACAAGTAATTTCCACGAATAAAAAAGAACAATGTTTACCTAAGGGTGAGATAGAGCTTTCATTCAATGGCATAATGAATTTGTTACAGCGCATTGACGAAAATAGAGGAACTGGTCCAAATGGCATATCACCGAGAGTTTTAAGACGCTGCTCTGAGGCATCAGCTCGCCATCTTTATGTTATCTACAAGAAAAAACATTTGATGAATGCAAGATTCCTGATGACTGGTAGGTAGATAATGTTGTGCCCGTTTAGAAAAGTGGTTTTAAATTTGATGTAATGGACAAGAACTCCTCCAACATACCTCGGTGTACCATTGCATGCATATAGATTCAGTGCGCATTACTGGAAGGAATTCGTCCCTAAGCTTGAAGGACAGGCCCAGACATTTGTTCCCTTTCGACTTTCAATCTTTGAGGGAGCTGAAGCTTGCAATACTTTCTTAGCAACAAAGATTTACTATCTTTTGCAACTTATTCATTGCGCAAGATTTTATATACAACGATGTCATCGGATTTTCGCTTCTTTCATATGGTCTTCGACTTTTGAGCCCATGCGTCATGATTATATATTCAAGTCCGTTAGGGAGGGTGGGTTAGGATTAAAACACCTTTATCTATGGCTAATAGTGTCACGATTATTCTTTTGTCGAGACAGTTCCCATCCTGTACTCCGTTCCTTCTTGCAGGTTATACTTGTTGATTGCTTACCAGATTTAATTGTTTCATCACACTTCTCCGAACGCCCATGCTTGTGGGGATTCATGCAGGACGTTAACCTCGCAGTTCCGTTGCTTAAGCTCGCTTTTCTGTAGAATACCTGTACACAGTATCGCGCAAGGTCCTGTATAAGGATCTAATGAGTACACTCTTCCCACCTCTGTTGTACCGCTCTTTGGGTGCACGTTAAAGAACCCCAAGTGGTCGAAATTTCCGGAGCCCTCCACTACGGCGTCTCTCTTAATCATATAGTGGTTTTGGGACGTTAAACCCCAGATATCAATCAATCTGTTGTACCGCTCACTGTACTCCAATATTCCAGGCCACGATGTGTTGAAGCGAGTGCGCAAAATGTGCATTGCACTGAATTCAAAAACATTCTTCTATAAACTCCACTCCGAAACATTGGCGGTAAACGCATGGTTAATAAGAAAAGGTATTTTTATTCCGTCTGTTAACTGCCGTCTATGTGAAGTGCCGGAAACAATTGAACATTACTTTGTTAGCTGGAAAGATGTCATATTGTTTTGGGATGTCTTTCGACGAGCACTAAAAAACGTTTCGTCATTAATTCTCATACAATACGTTATCATCTACCAGCAGCGCTTGATTAAGTGGCATATGATATGTTATTCTTGTTGGGTATGCAAAGTTTGTGGAAGACACGAATGAAAGACCGCAATGCAGAGTCCACCACCTCTTCAAGCGTACACTTCATTCAAATGGCTGTCCACCTAAAAAACATTTACGACGAGCTAGATTTTAGACCGGACTGGTACTCCATCTTAGAGAGCTGTTTGACCTCACCCTTTTTTTGTTTGCATAACACAGTGTGAAGAAGTCTCTATGGGAGGAACTCACGCTGTGTTAGCCATTGAGTGTTTATGAGTAACGCTTGAGCACTTATTTTCGCGATTTCATTGTACTTTTGTTCGCTTGATTTGGTCTTTATTACGCAAATACTTTATTAGATACCATGCAAAAAAGATTACTGTTAAGGCTTTGTGGTAGAATACTGGGCTGGCACGCAACTGACCCGGGTTCGAAACCTATTGTGTCCTTAGTGTTTTTATTTAGAGTTTTTCTCTTATTTTGTGCGACAGTGCTTACGGACATCGGCGGTGGCGGACAACCACGGCGCTGCACGTGAACCGTGTTGCGGCCTTATAACAGCTTTCGCTGCAAAAAAAAAACTGACTGCTCGTGCTGCTCAACCATTTACTGGCCACCACATATATATGGGCACTAGATCTTAAACTCCAAGGTAGTGCCGACGGAATACTTTTCCTGTGCGTTGTTGAACAATTGAAACTCACAGCGTGCGCGTTAACTAAAGCGCAATAAGACGTTCTGTGTTCAATCAGATTCTTCTTACTCTCGTCGCCAATTAGCAGCGATTGGCATGTTTCAGTAGAAAACACCGGTGCAACACTGCTTGCTTTGCGCTTCCCAAGGTTTCTCTCCTGCGCAACGCTGCGATGAGCGCCGGCATCAACGGAACCGCCAGTGTAAGCGTTAGCATCCGCTGCTTTGCAACTACACAAGGTGTTCTATAGAGAGATGACGTAATTTTTTTTTCGTGCTTGCATTTATCTATATAATAATCTATGCAAGCCAACCCAAGAATGTCTCTCTTAAAATTATTATTCGCTGTACTTCATTTTCATATTTCCCACCATATTTTTTTATCCTCGAAACAGTGGGTCCTTATACGTTTTAAGCATGGAGGGAAAAACGCCAAACTTGCGCGAAACGCGCGGCACACCCTATCGGGAAAACTGCCACGGTGGATACTGGAAAACAGGGTGGGCGTAGTGGAAATAATAGTGGGCATGGTGAAAATTATGATGGATATGGTGGGACGTAGTGGAATTTATGGTGAATATGCCGGGACATACTGGGTGGTATGGTGTACAGAAGATGGGTAAAGTGGAAATGATGGTAGAAAGTAGAGGCTAGATAGTGAGCAATCATGGCGCATTCAGCATGGTATGGCCGATGGCAGTGAGCAATCATGGGACACTCTGCCCACCATTGCGATAATGCTGGGAAGCCCTAAACATATGGGGGGTGGTGCTTATTTTGGTGGGCCACATGGTGTACCAAGCTGAGAAGCTCTGCCCACCATTGTGATAATGCTGGGAAGCAGTAAGCAGATGATGGATGGGCTTATAATGGCGGGCAATTTATATAGTGCACCAAGATGGGATCTGTACAATACATGTTCTACTACAAGATTTCCACCAAAGGTTAGGCCTACCGACCGAGCCCGTACAATTGTGTTATCCGTGCTTCTGGGTTTCTGAATACACGATTTCGACGATCAAAAATGACAATACAGCGCAGCCATGACATCAATAAACCTAAATGAAGCATTTTTCATTGTGTATGGTGTCCACTCAAGAAGCAACAAACATAGATGCGACGCGATTCAAGCACTCCCAGAAAACGTACGTTTCTTCTCACCTACAGCTGCCTGTCGAACTCACCGGCACTTATCTAGAGCTTTTATGCGTGAACTCAGACGTGGCAATTCGTATGCTTCGGTAACCAATACGATAGCGTAATGTTTCCGGCACACTGCATTCGTTTTGGCCAAGCCGTTATGTAGTTGTTGCTATAGCGAAAGAGCTACAGCATTGCGCTGGCACGACCGCCCTCTACGTTGCGCGAAAAGCATCCCAATACTTAATCAAATAAATTAGGCGGGCGTATCTATGGAATGAGCCTGGAAGCGTCATAAAGCATGAGCAGATGTCACCCTTTAGAACGAGCGTGAAACGGATATTAAACTTGGCAGACCCCGCCGATAAACTGTTGCTGCTCCACAGACCACTTGGTTTTTTTTTTCTTGAAGTTGTGAATTGTAAAAAGAAAAATAGCGCCGGTGCCATTAACACAGTGGTAATCTTTACAGGCAGCAGTTTCTTGTGCTTAATAAATGTGCAATTTTTAGTAGCAGGTGCCGATCTCGTCTATGTCATGTACATGTCAAACATAACTGAAGTTGAACCGTAAGTTTGTATGTCAACTAACTATTTAACACACAACCAACCTCATGTTGGTATGGCGCAGTATTTCGTGTCTCCGAATAGGAATCCGCAGGTTGCACGTTCGATCCTCCATGGCACCTTGTTTGTTTTTTACGGGACAGGTGTTTCTTACACCGTTTTTTGTACAATTGTTTTTTATTTTTTGTGGAAGCTCGTCACGGTGATTCTGACGCCATTTCACGCTCAAGCGTTGCCGGTACTGCAGCACCCACCATATCCCACCATGCGCCATGGTGGACGTTTCCCACGATTCACTGACTACATTAATCCACTGTATTGGTGGGTGGTGGTTTACACCATGCCCACCATTCGTTTTTTTTTTCGATAGGGCAGTCACAAAGAAAGCTAGAAGAGCGCCCTTTTAGGGAATTTTCTAAATACTCATTAGGTAACTGCTCCAAACACACTTACTGGGTACCGACTTCAGCATTAATAATCATAATTTCTGAGTAGCATTAACAATCATAATTTATGAGTAGCATGCCGGCATACGCTATCCTTCGTGATTCTGCTGAGAAGTGCAATATTCGCTAAACAGTTGCAAGGAATTATGGCCAATCGTTCACGCAGTGGCTGACAACCATGAGGAAACATGCCTGAAGTGGGTATGTGCCACACTTAATAGGTGATCAATAACAAGCTTTTCTAATGGGCTAGAGCATTGTACGACCAAATCGTTACGCTATTCGCATTATGTGACACCTGGTTGGTCTTTTGCTGCTCTAAAACGCTTTATTTGTCATATTACAGGACTCCCCAACATCAAGCCTGCCCAAGACAAGTTGGCGAACAAGTCCCAAGCACCAGAGTTTGTATGTCAACTAACTATTTAACACACAACCGTGTTTGTGTGTTACACAAACACGGTTGTGAAGCAATACGGGGACGAGATAAATGTGATTCGAGCACAAATACAAAAACATGATACAGATTTATACAGAGGAGCTAAGATTCGTTCCCGTGTTACCCATTTCACTGAAGAGGAACCCACTAAAAAATCCCTCGGGGTTGAAAAGAGATATGCACTTTATAAACAGATACTGCGAATTGAGTCGCGGGGTTCCCTTTGCACAGAGACATGTGAAATAAGAGCCGCATTTGAAGATTATTACAAATGTTTGTTCACTTCGGCTGAGCTTCAGGAGAATTTTGAGGAAGAAGCTAACCACTTCATTGCCCTTGTGCCTCAGTTACAAGATGATGATAGACTCACTGTAGAGGGGCCAATAACCAGAGAGGAAATTAGATTTGCAATAACAACGTTGCAGAAAAACAAAACTCCTGGCCCAGATGGCCTTAGTGGCGAATTTTACATAGCTTTTCAGGAACTTCTGATTCCTTTCCTTGAGCAACTTTTCAAAGAGGCTTATGACCATGGTGAACTTCCTCCTTCTTTCTATCCGAGCCATACAACATTAATCCCAAAAAGTGCTGATCCTGATGCATTAAAGGGAGTTAACGACTACAGGCCTATAGTGTTATGTAACGTTGACTACAAAATATTTGCTAAATTGTTGACAAATCGGCTACAGACAGTGATTACTAAATGTGCAAGTGACCACCAAACATGTGAAATTCGTGGTCGCTCTATACAGACAAACATTCATATTGCACGTTCAGTTCTTGAGTGTATAGATGGTAGCATGGACCAAGTAGCCCTCCTTCAAATAGACCTCGCAAAAGCATTTGATAAGGTACAGCATGCTTTTTTGTTCCGGCTCCTAAGGCACCTGCAGTTGGGTGATGTACTATACAATGGTATCTCACTCTGTTATAAGAAGTGCACAACTAGGCTAATTGTAAATCGCACACTTTCCAATATAATAGAGTTAAATTCATCTGTACGTCAGGGATGTCCGCTGTCACCTTTACTTTTTGCAATTTATCTGGAACCATTATGTTTAAGTGTGCTTCTAAAGTCCAGCATAAGAGGCTACCAATATGATGCTGAGGAAGTTCAAGTTCTAGCTTATGCAGATGACGTTGCCTTCTTTTGCGCTGATAAACCTAGCGTTCAAGAAGCAGTTAACACTACTTTACGTTTCTGTGAAGTCACTGGCGCCAGCATAAATTTTGATAAAAGTAGTGAATTCTGGCTAGGCATGCGGGCTACAACTCCTTCGGTCTTCGCAAATATTCATTGGAATGCGACCCATATTAAATACCTTGGTGTGCCTCTCAATAACTATCGTAACAGCGGCCCACACTGGACCGCTGCAATAACTACGATCCGCCGAAAGGTGGCAACATGGCACGGACGGGAGCTTTCCATTTTTGCCAGAGCGAAAGCGTGCAATATATTCCTTGTATCGAAGCTTATTTATATTCTGCAGGTGTTGCATTGCTCTCGGGTACACATTCAAGCCTTTCATAGGATATTTGCCTGCTTTATTTGGAGCTCTTCCTGGGAACCCATGAGAAGAAACAATCTTTTTCTTCCACTCGAAAAGGCCGGCCTCGGTCTTGTGGATTTGTTCGTACGACAGTTGGTGTTGCGATTTTTCTACCTCAATGATGTGTGTCACCCATTCCTATTAGTGGTTCTTCGTAACCATCTATGTTACCATCTTCCTTTTATTCATGTCACAAAAAGCGTTGCTATGGAATTGCCGTTGTGGGGATTCCTATAAGAAATTGTTGATACTGTCAGTTTTTTGAAAGCCAGGTTTACCTTAGAGTATTTGTATACTATTGACAGAACAAATTTAACCGCTGCACTTGTGAATAACCTTTTCCCCGAACCTGTTAATCGAAAGCCATATTCGCTTCTGTCTGGTCACGACGTATTATTTCGTGTACGTAGAATATGTATATCTCCTTAAGCGAAAACATTTTTCTTTAAACTGCACACTTCCACGCTGCCAGTCAAAACGTGGCTGAATGAAAAATCTATATACGTACCCTGGACAGTGAATTGTAGACTCTGCAACCAACCTGAGACTATAGAGCATTGTTTTATTCATTGTCGTGATGCTTTTTATTTTTGGGACATTCTAAAAAAAACGTTAAGAAAAGAACTTCCAATCACAGCCCATGATATTAGGTTCCTTCCGTTCAAAAAGAGTCTGACTGATAGTACTCCTTACGACTTGTTTATGTTGTTGGGACTTTATTCAATATGGAAAAGTCGCGTGATCAATAGACACGCCGAGCCACCGCGGTCGCGACGAGATCTATGTTCCGAGAAGCAGCTGCTCAAGTGCGCAGTGTTGTCGAGACTTTCGACCCCGTTCCGGAGTGGCTTCCCCTTCTTGACGCTTGTGTGTGTTTGCCTGACTTCTGATTTCTGATGAAGTATGTTCTGTGTACTTACTGGTGATAATCTCATTCATTAAAGACAAAAAAAACCAGAGTGGCTCAGTGATAGAATACTGAGCTGGCACCCAGCGTACCTGGGTTCGAGCCCCATTGTGTTATTTGTATTAAAAATTTTTTTCTCATTTCGCGCTTTGCATTACGGACACCGGCGGCAGTGCACAACTGTGGCGTTGCGCGAAACTCGAGTTGTAATCACGTAATACCTTTCGTGGCAAAAAAACAAACGCGAACTAGTGTGTTGACGTTCAGGCCGTCTGTGAACCTGAGGGGCTGCGCATCATAATAATCAGTTTTTTTCACTATTTTATAGTTTCCACATGGAAGTGAGTGACTAAAAATCCATACACGACGTTTGACGGTTGCCCTCGTTTGCTTTTCTGCCCCACCCCTGCTTGACCAAGAGCGAAAAAAAAAGGACCTCAGCACAATGACTTCTTTTTCAATCCTTAGAGTGATTCGCCAGAGTCGCCAGTGTCGCCAATCATGATGACGTCTATCGCTGAGGGGAGCCCGCAGTACGGCTGACGAAAACTCTATACGTACCGAGGCCTCTTATTAGGCAGTCAAGAGAGACGGAAAGCCTAGCAAAGCAAGAAAAAGGCAACTTATTGTGACAATCTGGCGCAATAGAGATGTGGGAGGAAATGACTACTATAGTATTGCCGGATGTGTGATATAAGAAGTCGTGGTCTCGTGCACAAAAAAAAGTTAAGCACCGTCTCGGCCCCAATCGATATGATACCAGCAAATATTGCACTCTTAGCTTCCGGTCCAAAATGAATCAGCCCAGACAAACTTCCAGGTTGTTCGATGTGTGGAAATAAGCCGTGACTCTCGAGAGCGCACTGCAATCGCAAGTTTAATGCCAGTGTGCACAGGTAACCTAAAGCTAGTAATTGAAAGAACAATAATGATAAGCAGAAGATGTCATAATTCCCGCTACCTTTACAATAGGCAAGGAAGCAGCGTCAACAATGGAAGCCGCGCAAGTTACAACAAACAAAGCTGCGCTCATGCAGATGGAAGAAAATCAAGAATCAGGTATATATAAGTAATAACTCCTTAAAAGTTTATTCACTGATTGAGTTGCGTCATGCAGGATTGAGATCTTAATAGAGACAACAATACATGCAAATAGTGAAGTGATTGTCTTGTAGAAGAAAAAGTGGAAGTGAATATATTTCAAGATATTGGCAATACTAAAAGAAGAAAGAGTACAAGAAAGAAAGAAGGAAAGAAATGAAGAAAGAAAGGAAGAGAACCAAAGAAGGCGAGAAAGAAAGAAGGAAAGAAAGAAGGAGAAATTCGGCAAATCTTACGTGCCTGGAGATCGATGTTATTTGAAGCATGCGGAGAGAAGGTGACCTTGTTGCAATTTTTTTTATTGAGTGACACGTCATGAAATAACGCTAAATATATGTACAAATGTTGCGCGCAAGTACATATGTTGAATAGTTACAGATCTTTTTATAACCAGTGGTTTGTATTTGCGCAACATTGCCAACTACAACACGCGTACTAGCAACATCAGAAGCTGATACGAACCGCTGATGCTCACGAGGACACAGACCCTGGACACTGCTACCTGAAAAAACTTGAGTGCGCGGCGACTAACCAGAATCGACGTTAACCCGATACGACAGCTGTATCAAAGGAGTACATATATAATGTTTTTACAATTGGGTAGAAACCACTGCAACCACTATTGACGTTTGACAAAGATTAGCGTCTATTTAAAAGTAGTTCCGAGACCCTGCGTAGCTTTGTGGAAAAATGCTTCATCGCCACGCATTATGATCGAATTCGATTCCAGCTGGGGCCCTGACATTTATGCATTGAATTCGTCGGGCCGACGCAACCGATGTCGGGCATTTCTTAACGCTCGCACGTTGAATTTGCCCATGTGTGTTCCTGTCATTCCTGGGTAGATAATAAGTGTGAATCACCTGTGGCCCATACTCACATACCAGAAACACATGCCTGCACGTGGGTATGTGCCACTGTCTGGCGCGAAGCGTTTCACGACGTACGCGACGGGATTGTGGCATTATTCATGTCTTGACCAGCGCGTCATATTCGTCAAGCCATCTTTACCTCCAGTGCTAATTTTGGTTCACGCGAAGTCATGGGGTGACCACGAGAGCACCCAAACGTAAGCGGATAGATAGATAGATAGATAGATAGATAGATAGATAGATAGATAGATAGATAGATAGATAGATAGATAGATAGATAGATAGATAGATAGATAGATAGATAGGTACGCTCGAAGACGCCAAAGTTCGCCGAGAAATGCTTCGAATTTAAAAGAAAGAAATGCGTTGGCGTGACACGAAGCCTTTATCATGACAATTAAATTGAAGTCACATCGGCAATAACATTGAAAGAAACGATTCAGAGGACTATCATCTCGTCCGTAAAAAATTACATTGACTCAGAAGGAGCAGAGTAAAGCAAATGTGCGCATATTTAGCCGCACAGTTCATATAGTCCAAGATAAAGAGAACACGCAATATGCCGCATCAGTAGCGTTCGGCGAATCACAGGTGGAATTTATTTCACAACGTTGTTCTTACTTCTCCTTCAATTATTCAACGAGCCTTGTATTGCGCGTTGGCGAAGATGGAATCTATCGAAGGGCTCCTAATTAATTATTGGTAAGAGGCATACGAGAAGAGACGTATGGCAGCGGAGCTCAAATGCAGGCACATCTTCGTGATTTGAAGAAAGAAAGTGATTGTCACATAGCACAACGACCAGTGGCACCGGATATTATTCTTTTTTTATCTGTACTGGGAACTCAAAAAAAAAGAAGACCGTCAGCGACGGAGTAACGGCTCATCGCTCTTCTCGTGCGCGCACCAGAGAGTTATCTCATTATTCCGCTGAGCGCTTCCGACACGTTCTATTGCCAAATCTCGGCTGCTGTGAACAGTCGCACACGGCGGCAGACGAGACATGCGTAAATGCATTCGCCCACTACAACGCCTTGCGAGGACCTAAAGAGGGCCGAAATAGTAATCCAGATCCGAAGTCAACTCGCCTCTTTTACGTAATCTCGGGAAAGCGCTTCACAAGGTTTCTGTTTTTATGCCTCGTCGCGGTATGCTTGCCTCTTGCTGTTCTATGAGCGGTTGTGGCTGCATGGTATGGTTCACCTCCATCCTACGCTCCGTTTGCAGTTTGTGTGTCGCAAGGAGTGTCCATTTCACTGTTGGTGAAATATGGGTCAATAAAGAATCGCGTTTGTGCCTTTACATGGTGGACGCCCAGTCGCATAAGCAGAAAACGTAGCGACATCTACAAAAATAAGGTGAAATTTCGCTTTTCTTGTCGATTAAAGTTGGGACTGAGGATTTCTTCACTAGTACGTTCTAGAGTAGTAACCTGCATTGCATAAGAACTCTACGAGTTGAAAACAAGACTGAAGGAAACATGGAGAAACACTCTGCACACAACAATTGTTGTGGCTCACTGGGCTGTTGCATACGTTGCGGCAATTCGATGACGCCGGAAAGTGCTTTATCCAACTTGCAATTCAGAATTTGCTGAAGAAATGTTTCAGGTGTTCGGGCACACGAACACTATGTCAAAATTAGCGGATTTTTATGAATTACCTACATTCATCGCCTGTCTGCAATGCATCGTGGTACCCTTTATTACAAAAAGGCTTTTTTTTTTGAAGTCAGTGATTGCAAATTAAATAGGTTCTCCCTAGTTATTTTTTTGGTAAGTATTTTATATATTTATGAAGACAGACTGCAAAGCGTCGCCAGTTAATTCCATATAAAGACCCCCCATCGTTGATCTAACTCGTTATAGTTTTGTCATACCAGGCTCCTTCTACTCGGGGCATATCACGTATAACCCCTCTAACATCGTTTGTAGTTACACATGGAGCTTCAGTGTGTTGATAAACTTTACTTTCACTCGAAGGTGGAGTACTTTTACCCCTGTCACACGTGGAGCCTTAACCGCTGTTGAGCTGACTACGGGTATGACTAACCACGAATGGGGGTATCTACGTGGCACACGTGCAGTTAGTCTCTTAACTGGTATCTCAAACCGAGCTATAGGCAAGCATCATTTACTCTCACAAATCAAGAGCTAACAAGATGACGGACAAGCTTCAAACCAGCCGTAAATTAGCGCAAGGTAATCGGCTGCTTCGAGCTGTTTCAGCATTTTCACCGAACACGACATCGGCAGTATGAGCTAGTGAGTATCGCTACACGTTTCTTGAAGGGAACTGCTTTTCGCATTGTTCGTGTCTCACCCTCAAATAAAGCTGCAAACACTCAGACCGTAATCTAAGGTGTAACGAATCAACACTCGATTGCGGAGGTGTAGAGGGTCTGTCTCGCACCATGAAACTTGCCGAGGTTGCGCTCACCGTAACTTCAGCACGTAGGTTCATACACTTCAACAACTGAGCTAACTGAGTGCCTGTAGCAACGGCAAGCTGCGTTTGCGTTAACCACAGTTAATGCTGTAAACCACGGTGGCGCATAACTGCAATTCAAGTTCTCCGTAAAACTCGAGTATTACATGAAAGTGGCATAGTTCCGACTACAATTATATTCCGCCACCCTATGTCGTTCAAGTTGTTATCAATGACCTCCATATCTTTTAAAGAGGTAAGGCATGCCTCCAGGCAAAACTCTCTTAGAATACTCGAAAATGCCAGCACAGACACACTCTCTCTCTTTCATTTTTATTAAATTTTTGTCTAAATAAAAATATTTGCAGTAGTAGTGCGCAGTAAAGCTATAAAGAATCCCTGCATTTCGCCAGGCTGCATATTAAAGTAGTCGGGGGTCTGCGTGTAAGACCAGAGCTAATCAAAGTTTCGGTGATATGCAAAAGAGAGGAGCCAGGGCTGAATACAGAACGTTAGTTTACAATGTGTATAT
Source organism: Rhipicephalus annulatus (assembly GCA_013436015.1). NCBI lineage: Eukaryota > Metazoa > Arthropoda > Arachnida > Ixodida > Ixodidae > Rhipicephalus > Rhipicephalus annulatus. The sequence goes on along the minus strand of WOVY01010919.1, from coordinate 499,664 downwards.
TTTTAAGGTAGCGTCATTACACAATTGGTGGTAACATCATGGAAGCTGGATGGGGGCATCTGGGAGCTTGTACAGGAGTGTCTCGGCGCGCGCGTTTTATGCGCTGCTGTTCCCACGATTCCCTGCAGAGAAAAAGAATGGAGGCCGGGGCAATTCAATGAAATTGCCATCTTCAAATCTGCCGCCAAAATGGAAAGGTCAAATATCGCTTCCTTCCCAACCCAGGAAAGAGGGAAGAGGCACGCCCATTTCGTCCCGTGGAGGAGAAGAAAACACCACACAAACACATTGCGAACAACACAACACAGCGTGAAGACGTTGGTTCCTATAGGCGCAGATCAACTTTCGTTGACTTATTGATGTGGTCAGCGGCTGCAGGTAAGCCATGGCTTGTAGAAAACTGTTGCCATGAAGGTACCACGGAAGACGTGGGAAATGACCCTGCAGACGGATCTCACAAGCTTGCCTCATTGTCCGGGGCACCTTGACGTACAAAGCAAGCAGCCTCGGTAAGCGGTTTCCTCATCATAAGTTCTGTGTTCGGGCTCCCCATACCAGTGTGAGGTGCGCCAACGCCACACACTGGCTTTCTACATAAGAAAATTATTCGCGCCCGCCTGCGCACATGCGCGCAAACACACGCACACACACACACACGCACACGCACACGCACACGCACACGCACACACACACACACACACACACACACACACACACACACACACACACACACACACACACACACACGCTAACAAGCCGATAAAGGTATACGAACACCGCACTAGAAAGGTTATAAAAAGCGCACTTCTCATAAAATTATCTTTGTATAGAGAGCAGCGAAATGAGGCCACAAAAGAATTCTTCTGAAACTCTCATATTGACTGCTACCGCTAGCGTAAATATTTTCACTCATAAAATGTTTCGTTGCACAGTGTTTGGTCACTGCGCTATCTCCTGTTTATTGGGAGATAGCCCCCCATTTCTCTGCCCCCATTTCCTTGCTCCGTTGAATTTACTCCGAGAGCACGCTCACAGCGTTCATGTCCGTAATCACGCTAATGGGCTTGTGGATCGACTTTTTATTTATCAGGCTCACCAGAGGGTACTGGTAATCTTTTCTTGAAAGGATAATGTTTTTTTTAAAGCAAGGTATTCTTTAAGACGAGTTTTACCATCGTATATGCGTTCACCCGCTATTTCGGTGTTTTTGCTTACCAAGCTACCTTATAAGACAATCATAGGATGGCTTTTGTCGTGCTACTATTTATAGCGCAGCTCGACACTCTAAAGGACTCGGAAACGAGTTTGGCGATTTTTATTAACAAATTGGGCCAATAGAGCAAGTCCCAAGGCTCATTTAGAGATCGATTTGAGATCTCTGCAAAAAGTACAATTTATTACAACGCTTTAAAGCTGCGAATCGCTCCCAATCGCAGCAGATCGCTGCAACGTGGCAAAACGCGTTTTGAACCGCCTACACACCAAGCGACACGATCTGCCTATTGACGTCATTGTTTTCAGCTAATTTTATTGACTGTGTAACGTGCAGCACAGGTCTTTCTTTTCTAATAAACAGGGAACAAATGTTGTTCGTCACTTGTAAAACACCCTATAATTTGTTTTGCTTGAAATTTTTGCACAAAGAATGAGAACACGATAACAGTTTAGAACTAAGCTTTGAGACTTCCGGCGCACGGTGAACTTTGTCTGCTTGAATTTCACACGATCTATGTTGACGTAAGCCGACCAGTGGGTATCACGCGGTTGTTGTGACACCATGAATCATCCTTGCTGCGTGACGTCGTTGTGAGCTGCAAGCAGAGCGATTGGCGACAAGTGAAGATACGACACCGTGCGCCTGGGAAAAAACAGCAGGTGCACCGAGGGGCTGCAGCACATCGGATAGCCCGTATCAGATCGCTGGTGGGGTTTACGCGTATGCGGTCACCCCTTTAAGCTGAAGACTACGAACGCGATTCCGTGATTGTGCAGCGATTCCGTACTTGTGCAGCTTGTGCAGCAACGAACTGTAGGTAAATGCAGCACCTCAAATGGGGATAGTCTTTTTTGTTTTCTCATATTTGAACATGCCCTGTGCAGCACAATTAAAAGACGCATCAATAAACAGCCTTTTTTATGCTTTATACACTTCAAGGCCACACACAAGACCTGCCTGCTTATTGTTTTCTTGCAAGGTGTGATTGTTTAAGAAAAAAACTTCAATTCTCTAAAAGAAACAATAATGATAATATAGCCTATTATACAGAAATAATGTAGTGGGAGCGTGCAAGAACATTATATCAAGTAAAGAAGGTGGTATGATAGTGTTAGCACAGCACGTATTTATTGCTAGGATTGGCTCAGAAGTGAAATTTTCGAGCAGTACTTTTGATTATTCCTGTTGCAAAATCTTTTGCCACCAAAAACAACTTTTTAAAAGATCTGATAGGCAAAAATGAAGGCATTATGAATCATTATGAATTATGAAGGCATTATGATAGGCATTATGAATCCCCAGGTTCATATACCTACACTACTAAATTCAGTAATGTTATCGTGAATATGCTGGTACATCCAGTACATTTTACAGTTCATTCTTTTTATAGCACTTACTAACTTAGCGTGTTTCTTCTGCAAACGTTCCACGTCATTCAACAGGCGCTCGCTCGCCCGCAGCACATTATGCAGATTATGGTGGATGGCCGATCACGTTAGGCCCAAAAGAGTACCATTCGCTTGTCACTTGACTATATGCTGCATTCTAGTTTTCGCTTAGACTATCCTCCCCCCTCCCCCTCCAGACACAGGAAAGCGTGTGATGCAGAGACCGACAGCGGGTAGAAATGACAGTCGACGTCTTTACTGCAGACCTGCTAGGCTCGAGGTTTGCCGTTCGTCGTTGAAAGTAAAATTATCATCATCATGAACCACCGCACGCTTTCTTCACCCCCCTTGCTTCGCTCAAGGACACGCTCACTGCTTTATTCTGTTTGTTATGCAATAACTCCGATCGGGGAGAGAACGATTGTAGAGCAAAAGAAAAAAGATATATAAAAAATTCTTGCCGAGAACAATTTACGGTTAACTGAGAATCCAGACTGCCTATCTTCGATCGAAAGGTGAAGGTCCTAAACCCTCAGGTATAGAGTTTTATTTTACAGCCAGAGCTGCAAACGGCTAATGTAGAAAGAAAAAAACTGTCTGGCAGCGGTGTCATGAGCTGTCTCCATTGGCTTCCCTCCTATTTATTACGTCATTTTCAGCGTCGTAACTAAGAACGTGTGCCATTGGCTGCGTTATGAGTGACATTGTCCATTTCGTTGCAGCCGTGGGGCGCCGAGCATGCCACACCAGTTTCTCTTAGGATCTTCCACATGGCTATACTACGGATAATTCTATTGAAGAGTGCTGGCAGTAAAAACCTGACAAAGCTTGCATTCTCCGGAATAATGGTGCAATCCTGGCACAAAAACAGGCCTGGGAGGCCAAGTGTCAACAGAAACTCAGATGATCCGGTGGTTTTTCAAAACAGATGATCCGGTGGTTTTTCAAGCTGCAATAAATCCCACACCGAATGCAAGCATCGGTAGTGGACGGATCCTGCAAACCACGTCGCTGAGTTAGCAAGCGATGTCAAACGCTTGCAAAAACACCGCGTTAAACAACGCGTCCAACAACAAAAAACGAAGGAAAAAATGTACCTAATTTTCTTTTCCTATTGGCGACATGGCACAGCGCTTACGCCGAACAAGTGGCGTTGCGGCTTCAACGTGATAACTGCGGAAGCACGTTCTGTGGGGTGAACGCCCACTTTGACCAGGAGTTTCTCCAGCGGCGCATTGGCTTAAGGTGCGACGTCATTGACCGCCTGCGGATCAAGGACAACCACTGTTTTTAACGCATTGCAACACGCATTTCCCCGCTCATTACATTTGTTTCATGAGGCAGCCGAGTTGGACTAAGTAGGAATAGTAGGCTCGTGCTGAACTATTATAGGTAAAATGGCTGCGATTTGCGCATATGTCGTGAGTGGCGTTGGTTTTTCGTCGGAGTGTTCGATGCGAGAGTACAAGCCATGGATGACAGCTTCTCTTTGACATTGTCGCGCAGACTAGCAGATGCAAAGTGAGACCGAGGAATGGCGCGTATGGCAGCCCTTGGACTTGAACCTCTTCGCGAAACAGAGTGCGAATGAGCGAACGCTAATTTGCATCCGAGGAAGGACAGGTGTCACAGGCGTCTGGGTGCAATCGGATGGGTTGTAGTTCATCAAGATGTTGGCAAGTCATGATAACGTTTTTGACTGCATGGGTGTCAAACGTGACGTGCACGTCTACCTTTGTCAGGGTGTGTCAGAATGGGATCGGCTTCTGTCATCTTCGTGTCCACGCAGCAGCAAAGGGCAAGAACGTCTTCGATGTACGAAGTGTACGTACGTCTGCCCTGGACGTTGGGCGCCCCCGTTCAGGTTTAGTTTCGTGACTTTGGAGTGGTTGTATGGTGTTGCAGAAATCCTTGAGCTTCATTAAGTAAAGGTAAGCCCATTAGTGAAGCTGCTTTCGTGGTTAAAAACACGATTTTGCGACGTTGTACAAATGAAAGGCAACAGGACGAAGTTTTTTTTTTAGTTTCGCCTTATTGATGGTACACATTTGTCATGTCGTACTCTTTCAGCCATGCTTCGACGTCATTGTGGGGGAGACCGGAAAAGATGTGTAGGTCCAATAGCCGAGCATTGACAGTCCATGCGTGGCCGAGCGGTTGTGCACGAATGCCGGATCGTCTGCTCAGCATTTCTTGGGGCTGACAGCGAATTGGGGGAACAGGCGGCAACCTGAATGAAGCTCTATAGGGAAACTCGACGCCGTACAGGGCCTGGGGACCGAAGGAAGCCTTCACCACTGCGCAAGACAGCAGAACCATTATGGTATCGAGGACGTTTAATCGGCAGAGTCGCCTGACCAACACAACCCTTCGAACGAAGTTGACGCTCGCAGACATGGCGATTATATACAGGTGAAGCAGGTGAAGGACAAATGTTGTGAATATTGCGCATACAATGTTTTTAAAAACAATTTTCTGTGAATCTTTTGGCGAGTTCTATACTTGCCACATATATAACACTCCTTTAAACATACACTTTCAGTTACGTTATGGGCAGCAGTGCCAGCGAGGGCTCTCCAAAGAGAGTTTTATGATCTCCAGAAAAAACTTTGTGAGTTTTCAGAGTTACAGGTGCTTGTCAGAACCCTTCTAAAAAGTAACAGGTGATCCTATTTTTCTTAGAGTACAATTACTGTAATTACATTCCATCATACACCCTATACTATAGTTGGAGATAGTATAGAGAGAATTGGCTGGGTTCGAAAATTCTTCAAGGGCTAAACACGTCGCCTGAGGCATAATCAGCCTCTAAGCTTATAAACAATGCCACTTTCTCAAGAATTTTTTACTTTCCCATTTACACAGCTTTGTCGTTTATCTTTTACACTACAATAATTTCTATTGAGATCTTGGAAATACACGCTCTAGGAACCCAACTCTGAAAGATTGTGCGAGGCGCAACACCTTGCCTAACTTACATAACGTCAATATTACACGACCATACATTGATTACCGCGCTGTGCTTCTATGTTGACCTCCTTTTCTTTTTCTCTTTTTTTGGCACAGTGTTATGCGTAGCGGTACTAGAGAAAGCTATGCCCTAAACGCGAAGGCTCCCCATTGTGCTATGTCTCGCACGCTTTGTAGGTGTTATTACGCTAAATGTAGCCTGCTCCGGTCTGCTTTAAGCTGATTGGTGCATTCACTCGAATTCCTTTCTTGCTGTCTGTCTAATTCTCGTTAACTTTTGTTTATCCAACAGAATTGGTGTGCTGTTGAGACCAAGAGTGAAAGAGACGTTGCAGCTTCTAAGAAAAGTTCTCACAGTTAGCCTGGTTTGGTTTGGCTCAGATGGATGCAATAAGACTAACATAAGCCATTGATAATAGAACATTTACCTGTTTATTTTGAATGTCTGATTCAGTTGACATGTATATACTGTATACTGCAGGCTCAAGTCTAGGAACAAGTTCGTCATGTGTGACTGAGCACTCGATGCCGCACCATGGCCCTTATGTTTCCGATATGTGAATCAGTCGCAAACGGCGTTCACTGAAAGCTGCGAGCACACTGATATTGCTTTTGAGCTCCGCAGCTCACAGCGGTACCACTATGATGCGCCTAAGGAGCAGTTGCGTTTCAACACTTGGCCGACCTTTCGAGGAAAATGCAACGGTCCCTGAATTATTCCACAGGCTTGCAACATCAAAACGCTTTCAAGGCTAGAGTTCTCCTACGGGATGAAGAATTCTACGCTTTTACTTTCCTCCCCTTTTTGATATCACCGCTAGCACGTATCCCAATCGGCAGCGATATAATACGAGTCAGTGAACCCGGTCGATAATGACGACTTGTGGAGCTGCGTGTTGTAACACCTTGAAAATTTAAAGGTATCCGATGAAACAGCCAAGTGCTTGTCAAGCTTTTGTAGGAATTTGTGTAAAGTTAAAGGGTCAGTACCCTGTGTTTTGTACCGTTCATCATCTGTAACCGCTAGGCCACCTAATATAAGTTATTTCCATCGAAACTTTTTTTTGTACGGCTGCCATTATGACGCCTGTGGCATAGTCTCTCTTCCATCAAAGCGAAAACTTTTATTTGCGAGCTCAGCGTATACCTGAAAGTTCTTTCGTTTTCGTGATATTTTTTATTCACTGCTCGTGCGTCACTGTCCTTCGCGTGAATAAAACAAGTGCCCCATTTGAAAGGCAAGGAGAGGCGAGAGACGACGCTTTTTGCTCCCTGTAGACGCATTTTTCTCGCCAAAAAAGGCATTCAAATGCGCCACCTCACCGTTCGTAAATTTTGTTTTAACAGCTGCTCTGTGGAAAGAAGGAAATGTGTTACTTTTTATCCGCCATGCTTACCAGAGCACAAACAGACACACGCACGCACACACGCAGATAGAGAAAGAGAGAGATGGGTATAACTGGCAGAGCTACAAGCAGAAAAGAATGAAACTAGATGACTCATAATAAACTGCGGTAGACTAGCGATTGTTACTATAGAGACATTAAGGAAAACCCAGGCAAAATAGCGTTAACTACGACGCGTTATCAAGTCCCACTTTTATCACAACGTATCTATACCTACGTTTCGAGCATATTTTTCCTACAGTACATTGCTGTATAATATTTTGTCCTTTCTTGTTTTCTCCGCTATAATTTCTTGTCGACCATCTTACCATTCGGTATGGTGTTTAAGTCAAGCACTTTGCCTTATTCAAGCACTGTTACTTTTATACCTTTACGCTTCCACGACGTTCCCATGGCCTGTTGCTGGCATCATAACTGATTCTCTCTGTTGCAGTGATACAGTAATTGGCAGCCAGTTAGCAGTACGTAGTAAGGGCAACTTCATTTTATTGGTGTACTTAAAAAGAGTGAAGAAAAGTGCGGTGCTGCTTCTTGTTTCCCTCAACTAAAGAAGGCCCGAGCCTGGCCAGTATGTCAGGATAGTGAAAACAGTGTTCATCTTGCACGTCTGTTCTTTCCTCCAAACTACTGAAATGAATCTAAAGACACTTCTTTTTGTACACACATACTTATATATATATATATATGTATATATATATATATATATATATATATATATATATATATATATATATGAGCTTTATTTGCAATTTTACTATCTTCCAGATGAGTCAGTTCGAACGACTTAAGTGAGATCCCATGTTTGGCTCTTCTCAATAGGAGCGTTCATCAAATCTTTGGGTGGAGACTGCTCACCATATTGTTTTGTTCTTGATTTTGTCCTTCTTCTGTTGATAGATCTTCACGTTGAAGTTGCTCTACAAGAGCTGCGCTGCAAAAAGTTTAGTGGGGAGGCGAAATGAAACAGAGCCCACAGGAACGCTGTTTTGAAACCTGTCTGTTTTGTTAGCTTACACGAAGAAAGCAGGATGTTGTAATTATTTATTAGAGGAAAAGCAAGAATGGTCATCACATGCGTGGCCATGGAATGCAACGCGTTGGTGAAGGTGTTCACGAAGCTATGCCGTATTCCAAGTATAGAAAAGCGTCTCCGCGGTGCTATGGTCCAATTATGGGTGAGATATGCGGTGATGGCGTAGTGGTTAGAGAATCAGCCTCATATGCAAGAGGTCTATCATCTGAATCCCGGTGCCGCGCATTTCCCAAGCCAATAAGAAAACTCCGCGTTGTGATAGAAGAGCTTTAAGAGGCCTGGGGTGCGGCCTCACCGGTGACCACCACCGGTAACGCACTAGTTCACTAGAGTGCGGTGGTCACCCTGGTGCCACCCTGGTGCAGTATTGGCCACCCTCTTGCAGTATCTGGCCACTAACTCCCACATGCATGCGCCAATTAACTATGGCCTTCAGTTCCCAGCAGCTGTGAAGCAACTGACGTCGGCGGCGGTCAGATCTGCAACGCAGCAAAGGGTGCTAAGAATCTCTAGATTCGAACAGGCGCCATTGGAACCTGAATTTGGCAAAGTTTAACGCTAGAACCTTAACTAGTGAGGCAAGTCTACCTGTACTAGACGAGGAGCTAGAGGGCGTTAAATGGGATGTAATAGGGCTCATTAAGGTTAGGAGGACAGATGAGGCCTATACAGTGCTACAGAATGTGCACGTTCTTTGCTATCGAAGATTGGCTGACGGGAGAGTACTGGGAGTGGGGTTTTTTATTCACAGAAACATAGCTGGCAACATAGAGAAATACTATAGTATTAATGAATGGGTGGTAGGTATTGTATTTAGGCTGAAAGAGATACAAGACGAAGGTGGTGCAGGCTTCCGCGCCTACATCCAGTTATGTTGACGGGTCAGTTGAGAGCTTCTCGATTGTTTGAGTTAGAGCTTGCTAAGGTACGAGTCAAATCAACCGGGAAAACCAGACACAAACCGAAAACCTGGTGGGATGAGGAAGTTAAGGGAGCCATAGTAAGACGTCAGGAAGCCTCCAGGGAACACAGGTATGCTAAACAGAGGGGTGAACCGGAAGATGTCAATACAAAATGGGATAACTTTTTGAGCTGCAGAAGGGAAGTGTCCAATTTGATCAGTGACAAGATTAGAAAAATGGAGCCCAATGAATGACGGAAGTAAACAAAAAGAATAGAAAGGCACCTGCAAAGTTTGGGAACCATCTCAATTCTCTGAGTAATAAAACAAGCATTAAACGGAGGCTTACAACTACAGTTCAAGGAATCAGACAAGAAGGGGATGAGACAGTGGAATATATAAAAACAATGATGACAGAAAATTTTAAACACCAAAAAAGTGCTGCATGCATCGTTCCAGATGAGGATGGACCAATTAGCTCAGTGGCTCCACAGGGACCACGAGAGTTGGAAAGGGCCGAGAAAAAGAGTTCCTAATAGCACATCAACAGGCCCTGACGGCATCCCAATTATGCTAATAAAGAAACTAGGACCAAACTCTAAGCAAACATTGCAGCGAGCGAAGCAATAATGAGTGATGAAGCTCCCAATGAGTGGAAATTAAGCAGGATGAGCATGATCTATAAAGAAAAGGCGAACAAAGGCGAACTAAACAACCACCGTCCTATAAGTGGGAAAGACAACAGACATGGGTGGAAAATGAGGGGGTGTTGGGTGAACTACAAAATGGGTTGTGTGTTTTCATTGATGCAGTGTATCGAACTAGCGGGAAAAGAACACAGGCCCTTGTGGCTGGCATTTCTAGATATCGAGGAAGCTTACGATAGTGTGATTGAAGAAGACTTGTGGGGAATACTGGACACACTAGATGTGGAAGATGGAATAATCAATCTTCTAAAGGATATCTATGAAAGTAACAAGGTAGTTATCAAACTGGAAAAACAGGTATCTGTGCCTATAGAGATACAACGCGGGCTTCTACAGGGATGTCCCTTGTCACCTTTGCTAATTATGCTGTATCTCCGGGGACTAGAAGCAAACTTAGAGGTTAGTCGACTCGAATTGAGCCCCCGTTTTGCCAAGCAAGGAAAACACATTGAACAGCCATTACCAGCATTGACGTATGCAGACGATATAGTATTAATAGCCGACAACAAGTAAGATCTGCAGAGATTGATAGACATCTGTGGCAATGAGGGAGATAGGTTAAAATTGAGGTTCAGCAGGGAAAAATCGGCAATTATGATTTTTAATGATAACAAAGGCAGTGAGCATAAGATACAGGAAGTCATGCTTGAAAGAGTGGATAAAAAAATAGTTGGTCGTATATATAAATAAAGGGGCTTGGTATCTAAGTGAGCATGAAAGATACGTAATGACTGGGGGCACCAGGAATGCAGCTGTAATGAAAAATGGGGCATTGTGGAACTACAATAGGTATGACGTTGGGAGAGGGATTTCGAAAGATGTCATGGTCCCGGGTTTGACGTTTGGCAATGCGGTCTTGTGCATGAAATGAGAAGTTTAAGCAAGATTAGAAATTAAACAATGTGGTATAGGTAGACTTCCTTTGGGAGCACACGGGAATACCCCAAATCAGGTGGTACACGAGACATGGGATGGACATCGATTGAGTGCAGAGAAGCTATAAGCAAGATAGAATTTGAGGAGTGATTGAGAAAAATAGGAGAGGAGCGTCGGGCTAGGAAAGTTTTCGGTTACTTGTAGATGAAGAAAGTCGATACTAAAGGAGCAAACGAACTCGAAAATTGTCAAGCAAGTATTTAGACAACAGCAGAATACCAAGCGAAAAGGAAACATTGGTTAAGAAGAAGGTGAAGGAAACAGAGAGGGACATGTGGAAGATTGGATTGCTTACGAAACTATCACTAGATACCTACCGAACATTTAAGCAGGAAATTGCAAGGGAAAAGTATACGATGATTCTCGGGGTGGTTCTCTACTCTTCGAAGCTAGAACGGGAGTATTGCGGACCAAGACGTACCGAGTAAAATACGAAGGGACAGACATGGTATGTAGTGCGAGTGAAAGGAGGTGGAAACGGCTGAACATTTGATAATGTTCTGTAAAGGGCTCCGCCCTATAGTCGAAAATAATAGCGCCGAATTTTTCAAAGCATTGGGGTTTAGGACAGTGAAGGCGAAATAAACTTTTAATAGGTAGAATTAACCAGGAGGAGGCTTACAGATTAGTGGCTACACTCGAAGTGCGAGTGAAATTCAATCCTTAAACACACAGTGATAGTATTTAACTTTATGGCTAGGTCGCGTGAGCCACCGCCTGATCTAAAGAGCACAGCCGGATACATCCATCCATCCATTCATCCATCCATCCATCCATCCATCCATCCATCCATCCATCCATCCATCCATCCATCCATCCATTCATCCATCCATCCATCCATCCATCCATCCATCCATCCATCCATCCATCCATCCATCCATCCATCCATATCCATCCATCCATCCATCCATCCATCCATCCATCCATCCATCCATCCATCCATCCATCCATCCATCCATCCATCCATCCATCCATTCATCCATCCATCCATCCATCCATCCATCCATCCATCCATCCATCCATCCATCCATCCATCCATCCATCCATCCATCCATCCATCCATCCATCCATCCATCCATCCATCGCGAGCCGAGGCAACGCGTGGGAGCATTCAAGTTAAAGGAGCTGAGGGCTGTACAGCATCAGCTTTTCTCCACCACATGGGACCTGCTTCGACTGATGCTAACACTGCCAAGTGTTGGACACGGTTTATTTACTGCAACAAATAATATATGAAGCAGGCGTCGATTTCTCCAGTAAATTTCCAGTTCACTTCTGTTTACCTGGTGGGTCAAAGACACACTTGGCAGGTTCGTTTTCGCCACATTTTGCTCGTGGATATTTTTATTCAAGCCCATGAAATTCGCTGCCAACGCTTATCTCAGCTATGAATCATTGGTTGTGAAAACTCACGTAGCTTTGTAGTTTTAAATTGCAACTGCTGCTAAAAAAAGTAAAGTATTGGAAAAACGGAGGAAACGCACATTCATAGCGCTTGTAAGTATTCCACAATAAATAATTCGGACATGTCGTGAGCAAGTGGTTGATATTCTATACGAATATATTACTTCGTTCAAGCACCTACTGCCATTTCGGAAATGAATCGTTTGTTAGCTGTCACACACAATGGTTCATTGCAGAGACAAGCATACGGCAACGAATTTATGGGGGTGCGTGAAACATAGCCATGAGCGAAACATGTTGAAAATGGACTTGCCAAGTGAGTGCAATAAACCCACCGGCTAGGCAGACATGGAACAAAAGTTTCCTATTTAAATCAACCCCCACTTCATCTATACTATAAGTTGCAGAAAACATGCAGTGTCCAACACTTGGCAGCACTGGCATCAGTCAAATCAAGTTAAGGAGCTGCGTCGAAGTATTCAAGTTAAGTGTGCCGATGGCTGAAAATTGTGTGGCTGGAAATATTACTTGCAGCTGTGCTCATAAATTGGGCCCTGTGGTCGCCAAACTGGAAACAGAATATAAAACGCATGCATGACAAAACATACACTCCACGACGGTTTCGAGTCATCGGATGACGACTACACAGTCGTCAAGAGCCGCAATGCAAAAAGAAGACTGCTACGAACATCGTCGACGACGAGTATATCCACCGTGCAGGCTACCGCGCAGCGTTGGCCACACACTATACTCTTCATAGCTGTGGACCCTTCAGCCAACCTACGGCGGCTTAACAGGCAAGTCCTCTCTGCATACCTCGAAGGACTCGCTCCAAATGAAATTAAAAACGTCAGGATCAACTCACGGAAGAATACTCTGGCAGTTGATGTTCTACACCGTAGTGCGCTGCAAAGTCTGCAGAACATCTCGGAAATCGACAGAGTGGCAGTTAAATCAGTGATCCCCACTGACTGTAAGGCAGTGTTGGCGTCATTTATGACGTGGACATTTCCATTCCCGCTGACGATTTCCCAATCTTGATAAAGCCAACTACAGACGACATCCTCATCAAGCACATCACAAGGCTTGGTCAGTCACGATGCCTGAAGATTGTTTTTGAGGGAGACAGTCTTCCCACACACGTCAAAGTTGGCCACGTTCGCCATCAGTTCCGTCCATACATACCGAAGCCCCTACAATGCTTCAGATGCTTCAAGATGGGACATGTCAAAGGAGTATGTACCAGCAATGTCGTGTGCCCGCGGTATGCCAAACCTCATTCAGAAGACACCTGCCACGCAACTGTGTTCAAATGCTCCAATTGCCACGGCGCTCATAAAGCGTCGTCTAAAGATTTCCCACGAGTGAGAAATGAACGCGCGGTGCTGAAACGCATGGTGCGCGACAATTCAACGCACAGGGAAGCCGCTGCTACTGTCAGACGACGTCGGCGTCACCACAGAAGATCATCCCGCAACGTGGCATCTGCCGATAGAGACCCGTCATCTCAAGCAAGAAGAACTGGCCCCCCATCGTCAAGCTCTGCGAAGACGGATACACCGAAAACAGAATCAGGGTCAAGACTCCCACATCGTGAAGAGTGGTCATCACTTCCACGAACACAGCCTGTTTCAGAGGTGCATCGATCCCCGCCTACCTCGATGCCATCACGAATCACTGATGAAAAGACAACTGAGGATCGCCAGGTCATCAACATGTTGCAGACCCTTATGAGCGCAATGCGCATGCTCCTAAGCAACATGAACACTCCATCAGCGCAGAGCGCACTCCAAGTGCTGGACACTTTGAGTCCGGTGCTTGCAGCTCTAAGGTAAAACGATGGCCCGCAACATGTTATCCTTTCGTGAGGAGGTCAAGAACGCATCTGTCCTTCAGAGGAATGCCAGAGGACTTAGGGCGCGTATGTCCGAGTTCCGGCAATATGTATTCACAAACCAGTTGTCCATAATTGTGATTTGTGAACCGAACCTGTCAGCCCAGATGAGACTGTCTGGATATGAGTGCTTTATGTTTTCTACCCATGGAGAACGCAGCAAGGTCGTTGTGTTCATACGGCGCGACTTAACTTATGTTCATCACCCTGTACCCCCTGACAAAGAAAACCAGTACGTTTGCCTAACAGTAAAAAACAAGAAGACCACATTCACCATCATCGGAGCCTACTTACATCCATCAAGTCGTCTAGACCGAGAGCGCTTGCGCGGAATTTTGAATTCAACTCTCCAGCCAAGGGTGATAACTGGTGACTTCGATGCCCACCACTACTTATGGGGAAGCTCCAGGGTCAACACTAGAGGTAGACAGTTAGTGTCTTTCGCTTCTGAATGTGAACTTATCCTCGTGAATGATGGCAGCCCTACTTATCTGCGCGGATCGGCCTATAGCAGTTGCCTGGACCTCACTTTCGTCTCACGCTCGTTCACACGCAGAGTGCACTGGTTTTCGGATTTGGAAACAAAGGGTAGTGACCACATCCCAACATACCTGAAGATTTACGGCTTTCCAAGTCTCAAGTCCTCCAGAGCCGTCCAGTGCACCGATTGGCAAAAATACAAGTTAATCATGGAAGACTATGTTGGCGCCTCACCTTTCAACCTAGAGGACGCAATAAACAGTGCCCTACAGTCAACGACGCGTTCGCTTCCGGTGAGCTCATCTCGCTCTGATATGGACATTGATCTCGAGAAACTCCGAGCGATTTGTCGTCGTGCAGAACGACGTTATAGACGCACGAGGTCACTTTATGATCTGAGAGTGGCCAGACGCACACAAAAGAAAATACAGCGTCACATGGACAAGTTGGCCAAACAACGATGGGTACCTTTTTGCGAGTCTTTGGATCCCAGAAAGCCTCTGTCACTAATGTGGAGAACTGTCCGGGGTCTTCGTACAACCATTACTCAGCGCTACCCATTAAAATCTCTGGCACTTCACTTACGCTGCGAAGAGATTTATGTCGCAGATTCCTTCCGTCGAAGGATTGCCTGCGGCTTAAATTCAACTGGGACAAAGACGCCCGACTTTTCTGTATCCTCACGTGATCCCCGATTGGAGATTTCGTTTTCAATGGACGAACTAAAGGCTGCGCTTGCTTTGTGTAGACGTTCTTCAGCGCCATGACCTCACGGCATTACTTACCGCGCTCTGTGTCACCTAGGAGATCAATCTCGGCAGGCACTCTTGCATGTGTACAACGACTCCTGGCAAACTGGCATGGTTCCACAGAAATGGAAGTCAAGTCGCCTGATTCCACTTCTCAAAGCCGGCAAGTCACCCTTGGACATTTCCTCTTACCGCCCGATTGCCCTTGCGAGCTGTGTGGGAAAAGTTAAGGAAAGGATGATTTTAACGCGTCTGGAATGGTACTTAGAATTCTACGAAATATATCCAGATGCCATGTCCGGGTTCAGACGAGGCCGCTCGTCAATTGACAATGTAGTTGACTTGGTGACATATGTAGAACACCAGAAGGCCTGCAAGCGGTTATCTGCTGCTCTATTTCTTGACGTTAAAGGGGCCTACGACAATGTCACCCACGAAGCCATTCTCAGCGCACTAGAAGGAGTGGGACTCGGGGGCAGGATATATACGTGGGTTCAGAGCTACCTACAGAATAGATCATTTCACGTGCAGACAGAGAATGGCCCGACACCCGAGTGTTACTGCAGCCGAGGAGTCCCGCAAGGCGGAGTGCTAAGCCCGACGCTGTTCAACCTAACACTCATTGAACTAGTTGGCAAGCAACCAAGCAGTGTACGATTTTCTATTTATGCTGATGACATCTGTGTGTGGACATCAGGTGTGACTCGACTTCAACTTCGCGCTCGACTTCAGAAGGCAGCATCATGACATCGTACCACTTACGCAAACAAGGGCTTGCAATCGCAAGTGAGAAGTGTGCAGTCGTGGCCTTCACCAGAAAACCAATGTCCACTTACGGCATATCAATTAACGGGCAGTTGGTGTCATGCAGCCGGAGTCACAGGTTCTTGGGAGTCGTAATCGACCGAAACCTGTCTTGGACACCCCACGTAAACTACGTGAAAAAGCGGCTGACTGCCATTTGTCACTTATTCAGGTTTCTTGCGGGGGAAAAGTTGGGGAATGTCTGTCGAGTCTATGTTACAGCTGTACAAGGTATTATTTACTGTATTCCTGCGGTATAGCCTACCTGTTATATCTAACACATGCAAAACGAACCTGCGCACAATCCAAAATATTCAAGCCCAAGCGCTTAGGATATGCCTTGGTTTACCCCGCTGCGCATTGACAGCTGAAACAATTGCCATTGCACAGGACTACTCGATCATGACGCACATCACCATTGAAACGATGCGTACGTACCTCAGGCAACATGCTAGGAACCCTTCCCACCACTTGGCAACCCTCGCTACTGAGTGGCCCCGCACGAAATTTAGTGCAATTGTCTGCGCTCATCGTGCGTCGTTTACGTCAGGTTTTACGCCTGCTGAGAAACTGGTGTATCCTTCGTGGTGCTTGACACTTCCACAAGTACGTGTTTCAATTCCAGGAATACAGAAAAAATCAAATTTGCCTTCATCAGCCCTAAAACAATTGAGCTTGAGCCATCTGCACAAAATATACAACAACCACGTGCACATATACACCGATGGTTCAACCACAGCGTCTGGTTCTGGTGGTGCGGTGGTGATTCCAGCTAGAGGAATCACTCTGCGAATCAAACTGTCGCATGCCACTACGTCCACAGCGGCAGAACTTGCGGCTTTGCGTGGCGCCATAGAGTACATCAAATCCCAAAGACCTAGTAAATGGGCTGTGTTTTCCGACTCAAAACCAGCCCTACAGAGCATGCAGTCAGTCCTTCAACGAGGTTGCCATGAACAATTAACTTACGAAGTTGTCAAGCTCGTTCACCACGTCACAGAAACAGGCCACGAGGTCAAGTTTCAGTGGCTTCCTGGCCATTGTGGGATCAGTGGCAATGATTCCGCAGACAGCGCGGCTCGTACATCGCACCATGAAGAACACACCCTTCCGATTCCTTTGTCAAGGACTGACGCTGCAAATCAGCTTCGTCACCTGGCACGTAGTCTGAGCCTGCAGGAGTGGAACACCCCAAGCATAAGACGTACGAGACTATACCAAATGAACCCTCGACTAGAACTTCGACCTCCATCCGGACTTCGTCGACGTGAAGCTTCACTTTTTTGTCGCCTATGTTTGGGGGTTGCCTTCACAAAAGCATATAGAACCCTCATCGGATTGACCGACAATGCGGAATGCGACGTCTGCTGCACCAAAGAAGACATCGACCATCTGATATGTCATTGCCCTCAATTTGCCTCTGAAAGACAGAAGCTTTCGAACGCATTGCGATAATTGGACGATCGGCCACTCTCTGTGCAGATGCTACTGGAACACCGTCATCGCCTTTCGTCGGCTCAAAAAGCAGTCAAAGCTGTCTTGTGCTTTTTGAGGACTACAGGCCTATGTGACCACCTTTAACTTTCGTGTAGTGCCACCGCTGCATACGCGCCAGCCGATTGACTGACAATCCTCCTTTTTCTCTCTCTCTCTCTCTCTCTCTGTCTCTTCTCTTTCCTCTCTCTCTCATCTTTATGCCCCCTTCCCATTCCCCCAGCGTAGGGTAGCAAACCGGGCATGTGCCTGGTTAACCTCCCTGCCTTCCCTCTTGTTGTTTACCCCCCCCCCCCCACTGAAATGATCAAGGTTCCTCACTAACTTCTCTATGCTTCGTCTTCGTGTGGAGGAAATTGCTGCTGTGCAAGCTTTTGGCCGTATTCTGCCGCAAACCAATTCCAACAGTTTCCGTGAAGCTCCTATGCGTGCCGTACCAGCCTCTGTCTACCTCATTGTGATGGTAGACCACCTGACTAAACAGAAGTAATTGGAACTCTTATCTGCGGACTCTAGGCAGCTGTTGAGGACATCACACCATTGCTAGGTGAACCTGCACACACACAAATAAAAAGAAATATTTCATAATAAAACAGCAAACCAGTACTGATTACTTCATCCCGATGACTGAAACAATACGCTAAGTTTCATAAGCTCTGAATTACACTTTCAACTGAAACACATGCAGTAGAACCGCATTGATTTATCCTTGAGATATTAGTAAAAATTAACTTAAGAGATGTAAAACAGGCCAAACAAAAAATGCTGTGCTGAACTACACAAAATGTAGTTTAAATTCATGCACTTGAAAACAAAATTTGCAACGTTTTCTGAAGAATTTACTTATTTGAGATAAGCAGCAAAAACCTTTAGAGGCCCTGTAGTGTCACATCCGCTTAATAGATATAGTGCCTTTATGGCCAAGACTTGGCAAAAAGGCCTCACTTATAGCGATAACTGCCCCAGGTGAGCCAGTGTCAATAAGCGACAACACAGCCCAGTAGGCAAGCAGGACAAGTTTGGAACTTTAAAAAAAGTGTGAAAATTTTTTCAGTCAAATTCGTGATGGTCTGGTTGATTTAGCATGTAATGCCACTTAAAAATGACTTTGGCTTAATTTCTATACCTAGGTGTGTGTAGTGAGAGGTACAGCTATTCCTATTGGAGAAATTTAACTAACATCTGCAGTAGCTTTGTGAGCACAGCCTGCCATAGGAAATGGCTGGCAGGCTGCATCCACAAAGCCGCTGCGTATGCCCAGTAAATCTACCTATTGTTTTTAAATTGGTTCTTTACACAGCTACACTTTTCGAGGCATGTGGCGCATTCTTTTTCTGTGTCCTTAGCTCGGTGCCTCTTTTTTGGTTTCATTCTGACATCCATGGCTTCTTTAAGCCAATGGCTCCAACTCGCTTTTTATATTTGCTAACAATTCTGACTGAGCCGCCACTTCTATATTTACGATGCATTGTCAGCCCCTCCTTCGTTAAGTCTGATTAGCACACTAGAGTTTAACATGCACACACAATGTAGATTTTCAATTGTAAATGCAGTTGCAATGGGGTTTGCTTCTCCTCTGTCGCATGCCAAAGGACGCGGTGAGTGGTGCAACCACCTTATGCAGCAAAACAGCGACAATGTAGCCAATGTAGCTCCCACTACAAAACTCTGAAATAATATGCATAGTCCAATGGGAGTACTTTGTGGTCTCACTGAGCATGGCATTTTTATAGCCTCAAAGCGGCATGGCGGTGACAGTGAGAGTCGGGATTTTTTTTTCTTGACTACCATTCGCTGATATTATGTTTGGGAAGATTAGGCAATGATGATAGCACTTAAAGATGAGGCGTCCATGATCAGTGACACAAGAAGCACATAAACAGGGTTGGCGTCGACACACAGGGGAGCTTGGACATTTGAGCTGGAAACACTTCACTAGCAGATAATAACTGTTAATGAACAAACACCTGAAGAAATATTTATATTCACAGGGAGCAAAATAATGTATCGGTGGTACTAAAGGAACCTAAAAGCTGGTAAGCTTCGGGCTTCCCAGGTCACATGCTTGTTTTGAGCTTTTTCTGAAGCATGAGCACTGTGGTGCAGTGCATTGAATAACATATGTCGGCTATCTAATGATAATTACATCGCGTATGCTATTTCTCTTCCTACAAGACGTAAGCACTAACCTAAGGCCATGTTTGCATGTACTAATATGCTCAAATACAGTTTTTGTCTTAGAATTATTGTTTACTAGTATGACCTATATTGTTTATTTCTTTATTTTTGTACCCAGTTATGTTTAGGGTGTAACAATATTTGTTCTGTTAAAGGACTTGTGATGTTATCGTTATTCTTTCCTATTGTATTTATGTACCCAACTCCTGTAATAGCCCTGCTATGGGCTGCAGTGCTTGAAAATATTTCAATAATAATAATAATCAGTCGCTTGCACCTGTCTTGTTCACTCCATTTGGGACAAAACACGTGACCAACAACTGCGGTATTTGACAAGTCACCTAAGTACTATCGTAGGTTCATTCTGATTAAAAACAATCTTCCCGAACCATGGTTCGATGAACACGCACCCTGCGCAAAGCATAGCATCCTCTGACAAGCCTCTCTCGCGTCGACGGCAGCTCGGCGTGATGACATACTGTTGTATATGCCGTTTCAGAACAGCGCACGCAAAGTTTCGCGTTTGTGATGCGCATGCGTTCCAAACACCCTTCTCGCGGGCTCCCTTTACATGACGCTCGCAAAGCTACACCTGCAAGCTTTGCGTACGGTATTCTATACGCTAGTTACATTTGGCAAGTGGTCAGCAAGCGCTCTGGGACATAACCTAGTTGGTAAAAAACGGCGTGGTTCAGCACATAGAAATTACGGGGGGAGGAGAGGCGGATACTCTTCTTGGACGAGGCTAGCGAGAAAAGACATTAAACGTACGCCCACAATACGCGGAACATGTAATGAGGAATTCAGAATTTCACTTCACCGGTTCTATGCAGAAGTACGGTGTCGTAGCGGCAGCCTTTGGTCTTCTCATCGGTGCTATCTGTAAGCACTGTCGGCGTCCCCAGGGGCGAAGTCGTCAACGTCCTTGCGGCTCATCATCGCCGCACTAGGGTGGTCACTACAACCACATGCTCTTCGGACTTATAACCTTATTGATCTTGTCAAACTGCTATATTATGTACAATAACTGCGTCTCAGGAACAGTTGGCATGTAAGCGATTTTTCACGCACACAAGATTTTTTGTGAAAGCCATCGAAAGAAAACACAGTGTTGCTAACATAGCCGTAAAAGTGAATGTTTCACTGCTAAGAAAAGGTATATTAGCATTAAATCTTTTTGGCCTATCAACCATGCTGTTTCAACTGAAAAAACCCGAACTGTAAACTCTAAATTAAGAGTAACAAGCATAAAAACAATATCAATATTTATTGAGTTGCCACCTTTTTTTGTATATTGAAATTCGGTTTCAAAGGACACCAAAGCTAGTTAGATTTTTTTACTAGTGCGCTAAGGGTTTCCACTATTTCTTTTTTTTTCTGGGCTCAAAAATATATATCCTAGTAAGACATTAAGCCGTCAAGATCACGTTGCTGCCTCATTCAAATGACGCATCAGCAGAAGAAGCAATAATGACGTACGTGACGGGCCTTTTAAATACAGCTTCAGCCTTCCGCCATATTTTCTTCTAAAAAGCAAAACAACAATTTATTTGAAGCTGTCAGGGTATTTCTCCCGCAATTTGACCTGAACAAATCTTTTGAAAAAGTTATTACGTCTGGGGTACGAACTTGCGGCATGCGGAGTTGCGTACTTTGAGGCAGCGCGCCAGCAGACTGAGCTATCGCAACAACTATCGAACAACTAACTACTGATATATTATTGTTATAGACGAGAGCATGCCTCTCTCGCACCGTTGCGCCTTTGGCGGTATATTCTCGCTTCCACAGACGACATAATTTGTTTGCAACTGCAGGCGCTGCTCGCTAGCATGGTACACAGTGGCTCCGGAGGTTTAAAATGCGAAAAAGCACCTGTTCAGGGTGCGCCCGCTTATAAAATGTCTGGGGGCCACTGCTCTGTCATCTGATGCGACAACAACCGCCGCAAGAAGAAGAGATTGCTGAGCACTGCCTGTGAAGCTCACAGCGCATCGCCGGAATTGTGTCGGCGTGGTGCTTCGTGATTGCACTGATTTTCGTCCACAACAAAAAACGCTTAGCTCCGCCACCTTAGCATATAATTGCAATCGGCAGAAAAAACTAGGAACCTAGTAAAGTGCACGAGTAAGTATACTTATTGCGTTTATTCTAGCGCGAGTCCAGCTGTTCTACTCAACAGCAGCGATATGCGTGCAGTATGTGTGCCTGTAGAATGCGGCACAAAACTATATCCGTACTCTTTGGCAGGCCGCATGTCAATAATAGGATATACGTATTACAACTCATGCATGAATGCCCGCACCGCGCATGTTTAGTACCACGGTAATGACCTAGTATTGTGTTGCAAAGAGACGTGAACGGCGCGGAAATTATGGCTTTCGATTTGGTCGAACTGTGACTGTCACTAGGCGAATCTATATGTGCTTTTGGCCGGCGTCACCATAGCATTTAAGGATATTGTTCTGGCTGGCACTTTTGCACCCTGTGCGTGTTCCGAAAGCCCGGCAAGACTGGCGATTGGTACACATGTGGTGCATGAGCGTAAGCTGGAGCCAAATTCTAGTGCTACTTTAGGGCCGGCTTACAGCACAAATTCTGCCGTGTCACAGCCAAAGCACGTTGCAGTTAGCGCTGTTGGCGTTTCTTTCAGTCAGATAATACCTACCTGATGAAGTTACTTCCGCAGTCTGCAATGCACGTGCTGCAGACATTCCGAACTGTCGAGAAAGTTCTCATCGACGTTTCACACGATCTCAGCATAAAATTTAGCACAGGAACAGCGCGAAGCGTTCTTACAGCCTCACTGGGGTTCTAAACTTTCGCGTTTGATTTGCAGATCGTCTGCTCGCGTGGCAGTGTAGGGTGTTGCTTCGTCGCGCTTGCAACAGATGGCGCCATACACTTTTCAATATGGCATCAAACACCGAGTTCCCTGTGTTCTGATGTGTAGAATGGTGCGTGCGTGCGTGCTTGTGTGTGTGTGTGTGTGTGTGTGTGTGTGTGTGTGTGTGTGTGTGTGTGTGTGTGGTTGTGTGTGTGTGTGTGTGTGTGTGTGTGTGTGTGTGTGTGTGTGTGTGTGTGTGTGTGTGTGTGGTTTACACGTGCGTGCGCAGGTGCCATTTCTTGTTGCGTCAGTACCGTGCACCTGTTAAAATGGTGGGCCCGTGGAGGTCAGTCAGAATAGTCGGCGCGTAGCGACTCATCACAATTCCTCTGCGGAATGTGTGGAGCCAGAAAAAGGATCGTCTGCTATCCTAGTTGCCACTTAAGTAAGTTTTATTGTGAAGTAACTATTGGGATCTGGCAATGTCGATTCTCACTTGGGGCTGTTACGTTCGCGCTCATGTGAGGCAACTGCTTTTTTTGCCGTAACTGACAGCTTTGCTCTGCGGGGCGATGCAGTCAGCTGTTTTACATCTATGCATCAGCTGAGTGCCCAGCACGAGGAACAGGGGGGGGGATGTAGTAGTGTAGTAATGAGAATTCTAGCGTAAGAATGGGATTTTGCAGCTCATATATGAGGCTTTTACTAAAATTATCAATGAAATAATGCAGTATATAATGATCAGTAGTGAAAGCTGAGATAGGAAGGATTTTTGGCGTGGAATGTTTCTGTTTAGGCTACTGTGTACTTTTCATGTAAAAAAAGCTAACCTAATAAGAAATCCTTTTGAAGAATATTGAATGAGATGCGCTGTGATACTATTGTTGTCATCTGGTGTAGCTAGTTATTCAAAATTCTTAGGATCTGAAAAGACAGTGATACAGTAAATTGTGTGGATAAGACTAATACTGTTTTATTGCCAGAACCATTAATGGTATGTTCTCATAACTTGTCCGGTAATACAGCTTCTGTGATCTTTTTATGATCGCATCAATTTGCTGTCTTCATTTTCAGTTTCACATCTGCTGTCAGGCTGTAAGTGCAATTGAATATCATGAGAGCTATTTTGAATGCAAAAGTGGCATGCAACAAAATGGACTATTAGAGAACCTCATTCCTAGCTCGTTCCCCTTGCTAAATTGCTTAGTCGCCGAAATAAAGATTATATTGCTTGTTGTCCAGAATTGCTAGGTAGTCAGTAGCACGAAATAGTAAGTACTTTTTATTAACATGCTATACTGGCTGTCACATAAAAGGAGCAAAAAAAAACAGGCAAACATGGTTAACTTGTTAGAGCATATGTCTTCCAGCTTCAGTGTGTACTGCTGCCTTTATAACGACAACATTCGACTGCTGTCTTTGTCGTGGGTTTCAGCTTCTATAGGTGACAACTAAGTTTGGCATGTCGTTCTCATGTGGTTTGTTGCTTTGATTCATATGTGGGGTTTTACGTCCCAAAACCACCATATGATTATGAGAGACGCCGTAGTGGAGGGCTCCGAAACTTTCCACCACCTGGGGTTCTTCAACGTGCGCCCAAATCTTAGCACACGGGCCTACAGCATTTCCGTCTCCATCGGAAATGCAGCCGCCGCAGCCGGGATTCGATCCCGAGACCTGCAAGTCAGCAGCCGAGTACCTTAGCCACTAGACCACCACGGCGGGGAGTGGTTTGTTGCTTTGTCAACAAATTCGCTTATGTGCTTGCTCTTCATGATCTAATATTTGAATGCTTAAATCCTTAATATTGTCTTACTGCTATTTTGTTTCTCTTTTTTTCTATGCAGGCAAGTTCAAATGAGCTAGCTGAAGACATTGTTGGGCTCAAAGAATAAACAAGTCCATGGGATGATTTTTCTTTCATGGTGATTCGGAAAGTAGCCAAAAAGCTCCTGTTGATGCTCAAGTCTTCGATGGGGATGCTGATCTTGAATTTTATATTACGAAATTCTGAAGTAATGCCTTCTGGCCTCTCTGCAAGCAGGTTGGAAGCTATGTGCTAGTTGTTGATTTTGTTTCAACAACTAGACTGCAATGGGCACAGTTGAATGGCTTGCTAACGCTGTATAATGCAATATGTTGAAATAAAATTTTTTGCGTGTATTTAAAGTGGTACAAACACCAATTTTAAAAGCTCACTCAACTCTACCATACAAATATCGTTTATATGGAGATGACCATGAGCTTGTGTGAAAGATGAGAAGGGCGGAGAATATTATCTTATCTTGGTGCACGATGTGATGTTGACCCGATAGTGTGGTTCTGGTGGCCCCATGCACCAGTATGGGCAGTGTTGACGATGTCAGGAACAAAACAGACAAAATGGCTGCTTGTACGTCACTAACAGAGCCGACTATAAAAATGTGTCGATATCTTGAGCTTGGGTGAGATTGTGATGAAAAGCTTGTTTAATGTCACGGTGTCAGGGTACAGTATGAACTGATACTAATATGTACTTAATTTTTCAAGGTGCACTGATACTTACTAGTGCTCTATGAGGTCCCTTGAAGGCTTTGCCTTGCGTATGATGCTAAAAAAGCAACTAGTAAGTTTTGCATCATTCCCTTTGAATACAGATTTCACAATTTCTAAGCCTTTTGATTTTTGTTACTTTGAAAGTTCTGGCAAGCTTTGAAGCCCCGTATAAGTGGATGAAATTTATAATATTATTCTATTTGTATTCTACATCCCCTGTCAACATTGCAGTCAGTAGGACCTTGCATTCATGGAAATCAAATCTTCATGTACAGAAAGAAACTAATATATTTTTACAATAATTGTGTGGCTCTTGGCATTGTAGAATGTGCTGCACTGGTGAACACCACTTAAAATACTGTCATTGGACCTAGGGTGCCATGTCAAATTGTCCCTGACGTATATGTACAGATACGTGTTTGCCGTGCCCCAGATATACACACGAGCTTGGTACTAATGACTGTTTTAAATTTAGATTTGCATTTATTGCAATGTCTGCTACGAAACAACACAATGCAGAATTTAGGTGCTCCTATATTCAAGTACCTAATTTATACAGTGTTCTTTTCAATTTTCAATTATTTTATTACTATCAGTATCTGTTGGCCAAGTATAATGCGATAGATTATGTAGTATGCGGTACATATCCACTGCCGCAAAAAAGCTTTGTGTTAGTGTAATTAACGATGTATTCTGAAATAAGGTATATAGACTACTGCATGGCTTCGGTTTCTGTGCTTTTGTCGGTCATGAGTTTCACAATGTGTACTGATTTCGTGTTTCTAGTAAATTGCAGGGTGTCTTGTGTTCTTTGATGATCTGGAAATCACCTGGCCAAGCTATCTGTGTTGTGCCACGTGATGTGGTTTGTGCAAAAGAATATGGCATACCTGAGAGGGATATACATAGGTCAGCAATCTTACTCATGAGTCGACTTATGGTCCTACCTACTCAACTTCATTTCTATTAGTGTTATGTCGGCTTATGTTCATGCTTGTGCCTACCCACATGCTTAAGTGCACGACAATTTATACTCCATCTAAATATTTGTTGATAAGAGGCATAAGTTACGGTAGTGCGTTTTTGGCCTCAGTGCACAATCTCTTTCAAAGTACATTTTTTAATAAAAATATCTTGTGTGAGTTGCCTTTCAATAAGAATATCTTTACTAAATTGCTACTCATAACTCATATTAAAAGCTACCAGGTCAAATATACCAAGGAGGGCACCAATTATGGTAAATATTAGCACTGAAGGAGTACTATGAATTGTAGTGGTTTTTTTATTGTTGCATCTAAAAAAGTTGAGGTGACAAAAATTTATTATTGTTTGGAGTGCAGTTAATATATTTCTAATACTGCTCCCTAGAAAATTTTTTAGTTTTGACATCAAGGTGGTGGTATTAGAGTGATACGTAAACAGTGTGGGATATGTCTGAGTCGCCGGGAGGTTGTAACAAGCACTCTAGATCCCGGTAAGTTGTACGTGTTGCATGTAAACAGTGGAGGGTGAATAGACATGCAGTTGCTCCAAGAGCAACTTTGGTTGCACACAGACATAGAGTTTGCAAATAAAGTGAGCTCTTCTGTCTCGGTGTGATAAGCTCTATTATGGAGGTTGTCTTCCGTATGCGGGCAATTTAACAAAGCTTGGGAAACAATGCAGGTATACCACATTACATTGAAATTGTGCTCCAAGAAGCATGACGTTATGCTTTCCAAAATTCGGCGGGGCTTCAATAAGCTGCATGGGCCAAGATGACTGTGGTATTTGTTTGTAAAGGGCCTGGCGTACTCACCTAGGCAACAAAAACTTCGAAATAAAACCAAAGTTTGTTATACGTGTTTCCTGCTTTCAGTGTTAATTGTGAGCGTTAACGATAAATGAAGAGAAAAGTAAAGATCATTGACATCATGGTTAGAAAATCTAAATATAGGTTAACGTACTCAAGAGTAAACTCACCGAAAATGATTGAGCCACGAGTATGAGAGTGACCGCCTGAGTAATATATATTTTTGTGAGTTTTAGTACAAGTGAGTCTGGTTGAGGAAAATATTAATGAGTGTGAGTTCGAGTGGACTCGGTTGAAGAAAATTCTGAGTCCAGGCCCCACGAAAAGAATATATTTTTCGAGTCCACCAGAACACAACCGACCAGAGCACACCACACTGGGTCAACTTTCACACCAGAACACATCCCACTAGAACACATCCCATTAGAACACATCCCACCAGAACATGTGCCACCAGAACACAGCAGTCTGGGTCGACGTTCCCACCAGGACACACCGTACTGGGTCGACTTTCACACCAGAACACATCCCACCAGAACACACCACAGTGGGTCAGTCTTCTCACCAGAACACAGCACACCAGGGCTGTTGTATACACACAACACACCAGTGTGTTCTGGTGTATCGAGCAGATCACACTATAACACACCAGACGCTCTCTGGTGGGATATTCAACTGGTTTGTCTCTGTCCATAAATAGAAGAGACGGTGAGAACATAGTAAAAAGAATTTCGTGGCACGCATGTGGTTTTATGTGGTACCGCACATTTCAGATCCTTCCCCTGCGTATCAGGCTTTAAAAATTAGGGGACCCTAAAGCTTCGCTCTTCATGAGTTAAAGGCGATAGCGATATGCTGTTCCTAGTGCGTATTTCAAAGACTTAGCGAATGAAACCTTCTCGAATTTGCTTTCCACCCACTATACGTGGCCTTAGGGATATAAGTGCATTAGCGTGTGTGTGCCTTTTGTAGTGCGGTACTGGCTTTCAACCGCGGAGCCATTAGAATAACCACATATACAGATACTTGTTGGCAATGCACACTTGTACCTAGCATTATCACTGCAATATTTCATGTTGCATTGTGAAGCATGTATACAGGACGCGTGCGTTTGTGAAACATAAAAGCTATTTTCACTGCATTTCCAAGCAGAGGAAGTTCTTTCCACTGTTTTCACAAGCAGAGGCGCGTCTTTGTTCTAGAACATCCACTTTCCCCACAGGTTCAATCCCCACTCCCACCTAAACAACCTTGGTTTGGTCCTCGCTCTACTTCAGGGGTTTATTTTATCACTTACTTTATTCGCATCGGTCTCGATGTTTCGTTCACGCATAAGATGATGATTTTTCGCTTCCAACCAATGACGCCGACGCCGACACTTGAATTTTTGCAAAACGAGCTCTTTCACGCTATTGCGTTAATAACTCATGGCATACGGTACAGAACCTGAAAAAACGTGCATAGCCACTGGATACCTAACTGTGTCTCAAGAATCTTTCTCGGTGGCTATGTGTACTCGTGCGCATGTTTTAAAGTGTAGTTCGCGACTGTGGCAGTGATGATTGCACAAAATCAGCTCCACCGAAAAGGTGAAGCAATGAATGTGATAGTGAGAAATTTCAATGATGTACGAGGTGAGACTAGCACGCAACTCATTTAGATCACTCAGAATTAAATCATTCATTTTTATTGTTTAAGTACTTAACAATTCAAGGAACGAAAGTGGATAAAAAATTATAATAAGAAATTGTTAGATCGGTTTGCAAAATGTCCGATTAGAGAGTTTTGAATTTTTTATTTGTTAAATATAAGTTATTTTTCTGCTAATTCCCACGAAATGAAAAAAAACACCAAGTCACAAACCCGCTCACATGCCAGTGCGCATGATAATTCTGGTGCTCCCTAACGTTGCGCGTACGAACAACTGTGGTATTTGCCCGATGGTGCTGTCTCAACAGGGCCGCAGTGATGAAGGTGGCTTAGTGATGAACACGTTTTGCTATCAGCCAAAAAAGTTATAACCGCTGTGACTTCTTATCGCTGTCATGAACCGGTACGAAATAAGCGTATCGTTCATGCGCGGAACGTCAGAGAGCCCCACAATCACGGCACGCGTAGGCACGCCAGTGGCTTTGTCATGTGGTATTTTTTTCTGTACTTCGCTAGAAGCTGTAGTTAGCAGAAAATCACTAATAATTAACACATATAAAGTTCGAAAATGTCTAATCGGACGTTTTGAGAACTGATCTGTAACGTTCTCATGAAAATTATTATAGAAGTGTACAGATCTAAAAATAGATCTAATAAACAATATTGTAGAACACGAAAAATAGTCACTCCAGGCAGCGGTCAGCAACATGCACTTGGCCGTGGTTGGCGTATTTTTAAACTCTGGATGAAGAGAACTGATATATATATATATATATATATATATATATATATATATATATACCGGATAACAAACTACTTTTTGCAAAATCTTCATACTGTATTCACAGGCAAGATAGACTGGGGCGCCGGGGAGGCGGGGTTGTGGCGCTTGTAAAGCCTAGTTTGCCTTCCTCCAGAATTGATGCAGAATGCCGTCATGAAATCCTGTGCGTAAATCTAACTTTTCCAACCAGTAAAACAGTACTAATCGCATGTTATCGAGGCCCCGACTCTGACGATAATTTCACACAAGAACTCTACTCTGTTGTCTTAGACCTAACTTCTCGCTTTCCCCGTTCAAACTTCTTGTTGTGTGGCGACTTCGATTTCCCAGACATTGATTGGGTTCACCTTGCTGCTCACTCACCCCTTTCAAGAAACTTTCTAGATTTGTGTCTTATGTTTAATTTTGCCCAAATGGTTACTATGCCCACTCGTGGTACCCACATACTCGATTTATTTTTGGTCTCAACTCCCGAACCTGTAAACTCAGTTCAATGCGTAGATGGTATCAGTGACAATAAAGTTTTATTAATTGGCCTTTCGATTCCTATTCCTACCCGACAACCTCTCAATAAGTACATCCGCGATTATAACAAAGCCAATTTTTCCAAAATAATAAAGAACTGGCAGATTTACATGAAACGTTTTTTCATTGTGCTGCTTCGCGAACAGTCGAACAAAACTGGGTGTTATTTAAAAACAAATTGCTGTCCTTAATTGACAGACATGTACCTATAATCTGTATTCGCGGGGATGCCGAAAGACCATGGTACTCTAATTCGTTGAGGAGGCTGTCAAAAAGGAAAAAATGCCTCTTCAGAGAAGCCAAGTTATCGAAATCCCCTGTTAAATGGGAAAAGTATCGCACATGTTTGCGCGAGTACACTTCGCTGTTAAAAAATGCAAAAAGGCAATTATTCGGTCATAATCTCCTCAGCATCCTGCGCGACAACCCACAAAAAGTTTGAAAGTATTTGTCTCCTAAAAACAGCGCTGCTCAAAACTTCCCATTTACTAATCCCGATGGTTCGGCCGTTTCCGCCACTGACTCCGCCAAAATCATGATTTCCCATTTTTCATCTATATTCACGCATGAATCCTCCACCGATTTTCCGTCCTTGCCGCCCAGAGACTTCCCGCAGATGCCACGCATTTTTGTTACAAGCGAAGGAATAGCAAATCTAATCAACAACCTTTAATTCTCGAGTTCCCCTGGCCCAGACAATATACCCGCGAAAATTCTGAAAAGCACAAAAATAACATCCAGTCTTATCCTAAAATTTATTTTTAGCCAATCCCTTGACACTGGTTTTATCCCTAAAGACTGGAAGATAAGTAAAGTCACCTCAGTGCCCAAATCAGGAAGCCCTTCAGACCCCTCTAACTATCGTCCTATTTCGTTAACATCCATTGCCCGCAGGCTGCTAGAACACGTAATCTACTCCCACATTGCAACTCATCTGGACCAAAACTCCCTCTTTTTTTCTAACCAGCACGGGTTCCGACGCGGACTGTCGTGCAAGACACAGCTGTACGAATTTTCTACTGTCCTTCATTTTAACCTAGACTCTTCTTTTGAAACAGACGTAATATACCTCGACTTTTCCAAAGCTTTCGACCGCGTTCCCCACCGCCGTCTAATAAGTAAACTTTCTTATCTCAGTATAGACCCCTTAGCTCTATCTTGGATTAAAAATTTTCTAACCGGTCGTGTTCAGTATACTATTGTCGCGAATAATGAATCAACCCATGTTGATGATGTAGTTTCCGGTGTACCACAAGGTTCCGTTCTTGGGCCTCTTTTGTTTATAATCCTTATTAATGATATTCCAGACAAATTTTCATCCACCATCCGCCTTTTTGCTGACGATTGTGTGCTTTACCGTCACATCTCGACTTGCAATGACCAAATTACACTCCAGAATGACTTGTCTAACATCATAATTGGTGTTCGCGGTCGCTAATGCAGTTTAATACACAAAAATATAAATTCACGCAAGTTTCGCGCAAGCGCACCAACTTTTTCTTCCAGTATTCTGTGAACTTCCAACCCTTAACCCAGGTCGACTCCTATCATTATCTTGGCGTAATAATAACAAGTAAACTAACATGGTCCGAGGACATAGAACAACTAGTCACCGCTTCAGCAAAATTACTTGGCTACATTAAAAGATTGCTTACGTCCTGCCCACCGCAAATCCGAAAATTAGCTTACGAAACCTTCACGCGTACTAAACTTAAATATGCTTCTGCTATTTGGAACCATCACCAAAATTACCTAATCGACGCATTAGAAGCAATTCAAAATCGCGCTGCCAGATTCATCACCTCACAATACAGTTCGCGCTTAAGTATTACCAGTATCAAACTATCCCTCAACCTCCCTCCTCTAGAAATTCGCCGCAAAGTCACTCGGCTCTGCCTTCTGCACAAACTATACCATAATTTCCCGTCGCAACGCAATAACGTTCTTCTACCTCCCCCCCCCCCCCGTTCATCGCGTCGCCTCTTTAAATCCCTTCCCTATGTTTACAGCGCTTACATGGTTCAACTAACTCTTTCAATAAATCATTTTTACCTACTGCCATTGAAGACTGGAATAACCTGCCTGAATCCATAGTGCACGAACAAAAGCCCTTAAAATATAAACAGATAATCACAAATCACTTGATATGTTAGTTAATTTACAATTGTTGCCGTTTTCTTCCACGCATACATATATATTTTTCCTTCTGATGACATTGTTTTTTATCATGTAGTTCACTTTCGAATATGCTTTGTACCATTGACAATCATGCATCTGTTGAATTGTGTTTTTGCCTCCCCCTTATGTAATACCCCGCAAGGGGCCTTCAAGGGTTCAATAAATAATGAATTAATAATGATATATATATATATATATATATATATATATATATGTATATATATATATATATATACATATATATAAGGGAAAGAAGTGTATACCTAAGGGCTCGTTTTTCCCTGTTTTGACACAATAATAATGAGATTGAGATCTAACAGACAGTAATGCCAAGGAATGTACAGGGGAAGTTATTAGAACCAATGGAATGTATATAAGAAAGAAAAGTGGGTGAAAAAATAACCTGCCGTGGTTTTTTTCACCCACTTTTCTTTCTTATTTACATTCCATTGGTTCTAATACCTTCCCCTGTACATTCCTTGGCATTACTGTCTAATGAATCTCATATATATATATATATATATATATATAAGAATGATGGTGGCGACGGGAATAAACCAGTCTAGACTGTCCACATCATTGCTATCACGATAAAATTGTTTGAACATGGTTTAAGTCAACTGCTAAAGCTAAACCTCATTTGTGAGGCTGTCGAGAGACCCGAAGAACCACAATTTCTCTGGTGGTGCATGTGTGGCCATAACAATGCCCACATGGCTGACCCTACCAACGGCTTCAATTTATTCAATTGCCCGTGCTGACACAAGCAAATGACAAGCAAATGAGTCGGAATTAGAATTCTCTAGATCGCATAGCTACAGAAAGTCACGGTTGTCCTGGACTGCCATTCCAAAGCACTTTGGGGCGCAGTTGAGTGCTCAATTTGTTCCTCTTCGGCGTGTGGCATCCGCCAGACTTGCCGTCTCTGCTGCAACTTGAAGAATCCAGAGATAATGTGTGCAGGCTGCGCCTCATATTTGTCACCATAGGACTCGGCAAGGTTGAAGTGGTTTGCATTGGAATTGAGCACACGATTTGCATCCACTGGTGAACACAAGGATATGCGAGTGGGTCCAACGTATTTGGCTCCAACAGACTTGGCTCCAGAGCCCTCAGCACATGCAAGTCCATTTTACTGGGACAAGATCCTTCTATGAAGAAGAGTGGACCCTCGTCCGGAGTGTGCGCCGGAGTTGATGAGCCACTCGAGGTGCAAACACTGGTAGGAGGGGTGAAAAACAGTTCATCCTCTTCTTCCTGCTCCTCTTCAGGTTGGGCTTCGCAATTCACGGGAAAAAACTTTTTCGGACTTTCCATTGTTTTTTGAAAGCACAGGCAGGGTAATGGTTCCGCATCTGCTGTGTCGCTCTCCAAACAGGCACGCAAAGAATGCAGCACACACTGCAGGTGCCGCTTCAGAGTTCCCGTGCTTCGACGGCTCGATCGCTGTCGATAACGCTGACAGCCATCGTCGCTGACACTACCGCAGTCATTTTCGTCATCGCTGGAGGAAGGAGAAGTGGGGACTCCTTGGTTTAAAAACAGAGGTGGTAACATTGTGTGCAAGGCGCGGCACAAGCTCAGCCGCTCCGATGGAGTCAGGTTTTCATGCAGAAGTAAGTGCACCTCCCGGCACAGCCAAGTGTGTAACCGCCACCGCTCAGGTCCACCAGTGCGCTCGAGGTGGGCCAGCTCAGGCAGAACCTGCTCACTTAGCTGCCAGGTGAGCTCGGCCTCTGACACTGGGCTTGTGTTATGGGCCACTGCCCAGTCGAACAGTACATTTTCCAAACGGCGAGCTGTTGGGTGAACACCTTTATACGATGCCCCACCCTGAAGACTGGTGCAGCATGGCTCTGCCTCCGTAGCTTCCTTTTCTTCGAGAGTCCTAAACATCTTGGAACCACGAAGGTGTTCCAGGCGGTCTTGCATGCTCTCACAGGTCTTATATTCTTGGCCCAGTTCAAGATCACCGAAGGCTTCACAAAGCTGGCTGATTGGACTGGACATCAACAGTTGATCAGATGCATCTGGGAAGTTCTCTAGAGTCCGTTCAGACACCGCCTGTGAACGCTTGCATCGTAGGTGGGCCTCAAGTTTTTCTAGGCCCTCTGGAGAAGCCAAGTTGCACCAGCAGCCAAGGAAGGGCCAGTACTCGTTCCAAGTGACCTTCATTTCCTTGGCAAGACCGCGACCAATGCGCTCAAGCCCCTTCTCGATGTCAGCAAGTTGCACTCTCTCGATGGGCGAGAGTGGTTCTTTGAAGCCAATAAGCCGCTGCGTTGGAGTCTTCCACTGACGGTAGATGTTGCGGGCCTCAGTGGGAGACATGGGTCCTGCGGCGGCCATGATGCTCAGTGATGTGTCACGCGGGCTTGCCGTAGGGCTCTGCTTGGGTGATGCACTGGGGGAGAATGGTTCGCCGACTGTGGGTGCCACCGTGTTGTCGTCCGACCGGAGCACTGGCACAAACAAGCGTTCTTCAAACAACGAATCCATCCTCTTTTTGAAATCGGCCGTTGCAGCGGGCACCCTGTCGCAAATTATATCCCGTGGCGTCTTTCCTTCCTTGTTGCGCCTGTTTTTATCACACTCGGGAAATGCAACGAGAATTTCCGCCGCTTCGTAGCACCCGAACTTGCAGGCCAAGTGCAGCGGTGTCTCACAGCGCCCCTTTTCAGGCATGTTCAAGTACAGGTCAACGAGAAATGTTTTGCGCTGATTCATCACGTCAAGGCTGTCATCGTGGTAGATCAGCTTAAGGAAACGTTCATCCTGGAGAGTTTTCAGGAGCAAAAATACCAGCGCTGGCTGACGTTTCACACATGCGACATGCAACGCATTGTACCGGTAGCCCTCCTGCAGGATTGTCGGGGTGTCAGCGTGTCCAACAAGGTAGCGAGGATTTGACCAAACTGTTTCCTTGAAGAAGGTGGTATCTCCGTTCTCGACAGCCTTGCGCAGCTTGACCAAGTCCTGGCTCAAAGGAAGTTGGTAGTCACAGCTCGTTTGCCCAATAAGTGCTGTGGTTGTACAGTCTGGCACATAGGTACTTTCGCCAGCCTTCTCTGCTGGAGCAAGGCTGAAAGCTACTGCTTCCTCCCTGGAGCCAAAAGCCTTAAACCTTGCTCCCCGATATTTCTTCAAGATGAGTAATGCCGAAGAGCGCTCCGTAAAAACCAACGGCATTTTTTCATCATCGCAAGGAGTGGTACCTGCTTCCAGGGATATGCCAAAGTACGCCACCGGGGTGGCGGCATCCGTCGACGACATGTTAGACTCAGTATCGGCTGAAGCAATGGTGACCATGATGATGACGATAATGCTGCTGCTTAGAACATTGCCACCTACCCATTCCGGGGAATCTGCCATTTCTTGTCTTGTCTTGTCTCCTAGGAGATGCGCCATTTCATCAACTGCATCCAACTTCGTCTTCTTTGGTTTGCACGCATTACGAGCGCTATGGCGAACTTGAAGCACTTCTAAATCACTGCAGCCATGCTCCATTAAGTGACACATTGTCTTTAGTAGACATTACACGCAAAAATATGCCAATGGCTAGTCCTCTATGAATATTTTGTCAGTTACTGAACTTTGAGCATAATTGTAGCAAAATGCATGTGGCAAACTGTATAGACGGTAGAAAATGAGGAATGGCCCCATCGTCATCAAGATCACATCACATGACTTTATTTGAATATACTGGAGAAGCACCACCACCACCATGATTGACATTATTATCATCATCATCATCAAAAAGAGGTCGACGGAGAGATTCACGTTTGAGGCATCATCATCATCACCATGTCGACGGCGGTTTCTCTTTTTTCTGAACATTTTGGTGTCATGAAACCCGAGATAGAGGGCCTACAGCTCTTAGACAGAGCGGACTTCTCGAATGGTCGGCCGCATCTGCAACCTGGAATACTTTTGTGAAGCCACCGTTGGGCGAAGCTGATGTGTGAGGCTTAACCCTACCCAAGACCCTGATAATGTAGTGTATCTCTGCAATGTCTGGTACTTGGTGTTAATTAACGTGTGGCGGATACCGCGCTGACGAAGGCTTTGCCTCCCGACTCTGCTAGCCAGTGAATTTTCCCGTTTCCCATACGTGTGGTTACGAGTTCAACTTATGCGTTGGGCGAACATGTTGTTTCTACTGCGTACGTGTGTGTTTCTTCATGTTTCGGCGCAATTACTTTGTTGTTCATTTTATAATATGTCTCAGCGTTAAATAACAGGTTTAAACACGTTTAAAGTGCAAGTATCTTTTCGCTAAGCACACTTATAGATAACAAATTGTATACGACGTTGCAGTGGTGCTCGAAAACTCTGGCGAGTACCGTTACAAAATACTCACAGAAACAGATAGGCATCACGCGTATACACTGTCGCTTACCAATTTCTGCAATATTACCTACTTCATGGTCAAAATTACTCTACTTTGACTGACGCATAAAAAAGCTCAGTTTTGTACTAGTTTGCTTCAACTGCTACTACTACTAATAAAGTAATAATAACAATAATAATAAAATAATATTATAAATATAATAATAAGAATAATATTAATAATAATAATAATAATATCAATAATAAATTCAATAATAGTAATGATGATGGTACGCTCTCGTTGATGAAGCGCAGGCTCCTACCCCCAATAAAATGAAAGCAGTTAGCATGTGTTCGCAAACTAACAGAAAATAAAATTCACATGGTCTCCTATGCATACCGCTAACGTGACTCGAAGGAAAAACTATCTTTTCCGTTCGCCGCACTGGTGTAGCGACGAATGTGGTCGGTTGCTGACCCTAAGGCACCAGATTTGATCCCCGCCCCGCTTCCCGCGTTTTGATGGAGGCGAAACGCCAGTGGCCTATGCATACTGTGCGAAGATGGTGTTGAAGAACAAGAGATTGGAGAAATTTTCGGAGCCCTTAACTAGCGTCTCCCATCATTACACCGTGTCAAGTTTTGGGAAATAAACCCTAGGTATTGTTAAAACTACCTTCGCATTAGTAGAATGTAGTGATTCCTCCCGGCTTCGAAAGAGTAATGCGCACCTCGCGTGGTTTTGTATGTCCTCCGAGATTAAAAGCATTGCAAGCTTGCCGCCTCTCACGGGCCTCACAGATAAATTTTGACACCCAAAACTTTCCTTTAAACAGCGGCGCTCTGGAGAATAAAAAAAATTAGTGACCCTTAAGCTTAGCCTTTAAGAGTTAAACGC
This sequence comes from Rhipicephalus annulatus, assembly GCA_013436015.1. Classification (NCBI taxonomy): domain Eukaryota; kingdom Metazoa; phylum Arthropoda; class Arachnida; order Ixodida; family Ixodidae; genus Rhipicephalus; species Rhipicephalus annulatus. The sequence continues at coordinate 462,589 of WOVY01010919.1, read as the reverse complement.
GATAGTGATATAATGTCTCTAGGGCATACTTTAATTACTAGGTGCATAGTTTTTAATGCATGATGTTAATCAAGAAGCTTAAATTGTGTGCCCCGCCGTGGTGGTCTAGTGGCTAAGGTACTCGGCTGCTGACCCGTAGGTCGCGGGTTCGAATCCTGGCAGCGGCGGCTGCATTTTCGATGGAGTCGGGATTTTTGTAGGCCCGTGTGCTTAGATTTGGGTGCACGTTAAAGAACCCCAGGTGGTCGAAATTTCCGGATCCTCCACTACGGCGTCTCTCATAATAATATGGTGGTTTTGGGACGTTACACTCCACATATCAATCAATCAAGCTTAAATAGTGAATTACTACAACGTAATCTGTCAAGTTTAAAGTGGCGTTTTCGCATATGCCAGTACTCTGTAAAATTGGTAGCATGCTCTAAAGCACCAGAAATTATTCGCCTGAATTCTTCTCGATCTTGCTATGGCCCCACCACGTAGTTTTAACCGAAGAGGTGAAGCAACGTGTGTGCCTCATGTAGTGATTGGCCGGCCATTAACTATGAAGTTGTATAAATAATCACTTCACCTGACGACCAACGGCGATAAACGCTCGTGCCATACAATATCACTGCACTATTATATGTTGTATTGTGAAGCCTGTATACAAGATGCGTTTGTTTGGAAACCATGAAAGTTGTGTGAACTGCCATTTCAGAGAATTTAAGGCTGTGTGGTAGAGCACCTACTTCCATGCAAGCGATCCTGGTCTCAGCCTCACTCGGAGCAGTGTTTTTTATTACTTTTCTTTGCATTGTCCTCGATTTTTTTTCTCAGGCACAAGATGATAATTTTTCGCTCCCAATCAACGACGCCGACGGCGGAATTTCTCCGAGAAGAGCTCTTTATTACTGTCACCTTCAAATTAATCCGTGTTTAACAAGCTTTATGAATTACTTACCTTATTAACACTTTAGCAATGGTTAAATAATGATTTCTGCATCGTTGTTGAATTCTTGTATAAAGACAAGAAGATTCTTATGGTCCTTTATTTTTTGTAATGTATATTTATTTATTTATTTATTTATCACATACTGCGGACCAAGTATGGTCCATGCAGGAAAGGGCAATACAGTTCAAAATTCTTCTACATACATACACTTCCGCTGCAGTATACATTCACTGCAGAACAAAATTCATGTACATTAAAAATTCGTGAAAAACAAGAGACAAATACAGGCAAAGAAGCAGACTTAAGCAACAAGAAAAGGGTATAGTTTCATCTCGGCGTGTTGAGCATAGGGGAATCATGGGGCAGAGCATTCCAATCAGAGACAGTTCTCGGGAAAAATGAATACTTCTAAATGTTAGTGCGTGGAAATATAGGTGTAATGCTACGACTATGTTCATGACGTGAAGACCTGGTTGTGTCCTGTGTTATGTAATCTGGTGCATGCAATCCTAATCTGGAAAAGTATAAAAGGCGGAAAAAGTTAAGCCGTGCAGTTTTCCTTCGATCGGCCAAAAGTTGAAGGTTCGCATCCTGCAACAGGGCTGACGGCGAATCACGACATCTATACCGGTTGTATATAAATCGAGCAGCTAATCGTTGTATTTTTTCTATTTTCTGTATATTACCAGCTGTGTGGGGGTCCCACACAATGCTGGCATATTCAAGAGAAGGACGAACTATGACTTTATAGGCTCTAAGTTTTAGTGAACTAGAAGAATGACCCAATTTATATTTTAGAAAGTCTAATTTTCTCCTGGCAGCAGAACATATATCATCAATATGTGCTGTCCAGCTAAGCTTCGATGTAATCGTTACGCCCAAGTACTTGAATTCTTCTACTTGCCTGATAGCGTATCCACCTACATTATAAGTAAACTCCAGTTTTTGGATTTTGTTACTCAGACATAAATATGCAGTTTTCTCAAAATTAATTACCATTTCCCACTTTTTACACCATTCTTTTATGTAGCTTAAGTTCTCACACAAGTCATGCTGGTCAGAGATAGAATTTATGGTATTAAAAATTATGCAATCGTCTGCAAATAACTTAACAGACACGCCAGGTCGGATGGCTTGAACTAAATCGTTAATATAAATATTAAATAGTATGGGCCCGAGAACTGACCCTTGCGGGACTCCTGATAACACCCCCAAATAACCAGAGGTGAAACCGTTTATATCTACATACTGTTTTCTGTTCGTTAAGTATGATATGACCCAGTTAATTATTTCCGGAGGAATGCCAATAACCTTCATCTTATCTATTAGCTTGATATGCGGGACCTATAGTTTCTGAATAAGAAAGACCCTGTACACTAAGCCACGTTTCACGCTTAGTTCTCATCTTTAATCTTGTTTGATTTTTCTTGTTGTATGCTGCTTCTCGAAAACGTGTTTTTTTTTCTATTACCTCACAGTTTTCCTTGACTTCACAGCTCAATGAGTGCTCTTCCACAAGCGAGAATTCCCCTCGATCGAAAATTAACTAGAAAATGAATGCATCCACGTGGTGACGCGTGATCTTATAAGGAGCAAGACAAAAATGTAGCGAAAGTGCAAGCCGCAACGAATGGCAATAAAACAGTAACAATTAGCACATGAAACCAGGAAAACAGTGCTTGCTAAGTCAATATAAGGACATCGAATGAGTCTTAAGCTACTGATGCCCCGTGAAGACGACGGGGGCAGCTGCCACTTCCTCCAGCGTTTCTCTTCAGCTGTCAGATGTGCGGGGTGGCGTGAAACAGAGGCTGGCTGCTGGTGCTTCCCGTGGTGCTTTCGGGGACATCGCTTCAGGCTCTGATATAACGGAAGACAAGCACTTCACTCGCTGCACCTGACATGAAAGTTGGTACTGCCGACCCGCTGAGAGAGCGGAAGGCGATGGAGGTAGGGCAAATGGCTGCAAGAATGGAATGTACACTGAACTAAAAGCCGAGTTAGCTACGGAGTCTCCACGCTGCGACAGGCTAATGAAAGCAGAGTGTGAAGAGGACAAGCCTTAACAACGTCGCTGGCTCAAAACTTCTCAACGCCTTAGTTGTGCCTAACTCGCGGCTATGTGCTTTTCGCTCCATTAAGTAAAAGCATTAAGTAAGCAACTAATAGGAGAGCTAATAGGGGTGTTCCTCAATGTCGAAGCTCATCTTCACGGAAGCGTTTCCCGGCGGAGGTGCTTTCTATAGCTGACACGTTTGCAGAATTCCTTGAATTAGGCTCATGTACGAGTTTTCCTGAATTTCGTAACTTTTATTGCGATAGCAATTCTAAGGACACTCACGGAGTGCTACTGCCATCGTGGTTGGCACTCTCATGATGTTGCATAAGAACAGCAAATCGATATCATTACCTCGTGCGTCGCATATGTGTGAGTGCAAGCGTGCGGGCACCTTGGACAATCGCTTAGCGAGAGCAGCGGAAAAGCACCGGTCGTCTTTTGTCACGCGAAAGGGCCGTGCGTGGAGGAGGGTAAACCGCACGCAGCCGCGTGGGACTTTCTATGCAATCTTCATCACGCAGCCTATAGCTTTGTAGGCGCACGTGTCACTGGTTGGTACGCTGATAGAGAGCACAAAGGTTGCTTCCCATGCTGTGGCGAACGTGCTTCCTTACGCCGATATTTTGTTCAGTTAGGCCAGGTTGGATGCCATAGGGGTTGACTGCTAGCCTTACTTCGTATAGCATTCCATTAGGTTCATATTGAATTTATTACTTCGTGCTTGCTGAGCAGATGAGACTTGTGTAGGTCATTTTTAGCGTGTTTCTGCGGTTCGGTATTGTGAAAGAGCGATGAAGAGGTAAAACTGGGCTAGTAAGCAGACTATGTTCACGCGACCAGCCAAAGAGATGAAAATTGAACAGAACAAAAAGTGACGAGAATATGCGTATTCAAGCGGAAGGACAACCTGTGTATAACGTTCCCGTAGCGTGATTCCTCTGATCTTTGAACACTAATGTTGTAGGAAGTTTTGATCTGCGTGATATGAATTAGAAAAGGTACATCAAGTTATCTGCAAGCAAATAACATTTAATTGAATGTGCACGTCAAATTGTTTGAAGATATATAAGAATATTACGCGCCGGGAGACGGGCTTGCTTCCTCTAACGGAATAATATACCCTTAGCGATTAAAACCCCATTTTTCGTTGAGGTATATCTACCAGCTGCAATGGTATACTATAGCTTAGCAGTAAAGTCTTCCACATTCAAGCTCGTAAATAGACGTTTTATTCTTAACTAAGGCAGCACTGTTCAAATGGAGGAGAAAATGCGAGAATACGAGTCAACTTAGTTACAAGTGCCCGTTCTCCAAGTGGCCAAAATAAACAAGAGTCGCCTTCTGCAGCACAACTTTTAATCTTATTGCAGTCAGTGCACTCAAACATAAAACATTTATACGAAACTGTACAGAATCATTCAACAGGTCATTGAAATAATTATACGTACGGACATATCACCATGCATATCTGAAACAAGATGAAGATGTCTTGATGGAAGCATCATAACAAAATACTGCGTGACTTAATCACGGTGAAAACAGTGCATGTCAAAACAGATACACCGCTTTTCGAAAATATGCAGTTATATTACCGTTTAACAAATAAAAAACAAACGATTCAAATATTTCACGTATTTCGTTCCTCGCGTGGAGAATAGCACTAAAGAGACACGAACAAGAAACAATGATTGGTAGGCTATTTTTACGTTATATAAAAAACGCCTAGCTTCACTTTAGCAACAGCATCGCACATGTCAATGAATAAAAAAAATCTAGCATGACGTGTTCATTTCAAAATCCGCAAAGGAGCTTCGTGTAGTTCCAACAGTCGTTTTCGGGTGGTCTCAAGGCTAGGTACTCGTTTGCAGTAATGTACTTTTGTTACTGGTTCTTACAAAACAAGTGAAAGACGCGGTAGGGCAGAGCATGGACGCGTGAACAGGGACGTATGAGCAGAGCTTTAGGAAAACGAAGTAACGCAAGGAAAGTCGGGAAGCTTCAAGATTTCAGATATAATTTAAGATTTAAAATTTGAGATGGTAGGCCTGTGAGTGAGGCTTGACGCAAGCAATGTGCCTTATTTCTCAGAAAAATGTGCAGCATAGCACGTAGTATGGGTAAATGACATGATGACAAGGGCTTGAAGAATTACAGGTCGAGCAGCTTGCTCTCCATTGTATACAAGTTATTTACAATGGTAATTGCTAAGAGAGTTAGAAAAACATTAGAATTTAATAAACCAAAGGAATAATCAGGATTTCGAAGAGGCTACTCGACAATCGACCACATTTCTACTATCAATCAGTCAATAGAAAAATCCTCTAAATACAGCCAAGCGCTATACATAGCCTTCATAGATTACGAGAAGGCATTTGATTCATTAGACATATCAGCAGTCATGCAAACGCGACCGAATCAGGGCGTTGACAAAGGACATACAAACAGCCTGGAAGAAATTCTTAGAGCATAAACTGCCACCACATTACTCCATAAGAAAAGCGCCAGAATACCCATCAAGAAGAATTTGAGACAAGAATACAATCTCCCCAGTGCCATTTACCGCGTGCTTACAGGAAGTTTTCAAAAGGATAAAACTGGGAGAGTTAGGGATAAGGTTTCATGGAGAGTGCCGAAGTAACCTGAATTTCACCAATGCCATTGCTTCGCTGAAGAACTCAGGAGATGAATTGTAACTCGTTTGTAATGAATTAGACAAGGAGAGCAAAAGGTACGTCTTAAAACAATTCACAGAAAACGAAATTATTCTGCAACAACCTCACAAGAGATCAGCGCTTGGAGAGAGATAATAGTGCAGTTGAAATTGTACAACATTTTGTCTACTTAGGACAATAATAACCGTGGAGCCGGACTACGAGATTGAAGTAACTAGAAGAATAAGAATGGAGTTTAGTACATTCGGCGAGTACTCTCAAATCATGACTGGTAGATTGCCACTATCCCTAAAGAGAAAGGTAGATAAGAGCTGCATCTTGTCGCTACTTACCTACGGAGCCAAAACCTGCAGGCTTACAGAGAAGGTTCAGCTTAAATTGAGGGTGACACAGTCAGTTATTGAAAAGAAGATGATAGGTGTAATCATAAGAGACAAAAGAGAGCAGAGTGGATCAGAAAACAAACCAGGGTTCATGATATCTTAGGAGAAGAAATGGACATGTGCCGGCATGTAGCGCGTAAGCAGGATAACCGCTGGTCATTAAAGGTAACTGACTAGACTTCCAGTTTAATGAAAAAGCACGAAGCCGAAAAAGGAAGTTAGGTGGGCATGTGAAATTAGGAAGTTTGCGGGTATAAAGTAGCAGCAGCAATTACAGAATCGAGTTGACTTGCAGAACACGGGAGAAACCTTTGCCCGGCAGTGGACGTAGTCAATCTGATGATAATGATGACAATTACATTGTTTACTTGAGATCTTCAGTGCAGTTCACTTCTATCTGTATGGTGAAGATAACTAGGTGCTTGTGGTATTTGTTAGCATTGCAGGATAAAATATTCGAGAGCGTCGTATTTATGACATAATGTACACGATTCATCCTGTACAGACAACGAGTTGTACTCCTGGAAATGTAGCATATTGAGCCTTGCTTGACCGGCTTGGCGGAGCTATCCTCGAGATTGACACAAGCTCCAACTACACAACCTCCATGTCTTTCCGTCTTTTTTTATCTCCTCCTCCGACAACCTTAGCCGAGTCTGACAAGGCTTATCCATCGACGTATATGCCAAGCATCGCCAGCCAGATATTCCTCTATACAGAAAGACACCTCCTGTTACAAAGCGTAGGCTAGTGCGCCACCCCTTGAAAGCTCCCGCACTTAGAGAAAGGGAAGCGGCATACATGGCTTAAGTATTTCAGGATTAAAAAGTGCTCAAGGAGTTCAGTACCTAATTGCCTGAACTTGACCGAAACATTTGGAATCTTGTAAGGTCACACAGACTTCGAAATGGAAATGATAGATGCATAGTTCCCCCCACCCACCTAATATTTTAGAGGGTGGAGGGTTAATACAAAAATTATGAGTATTCTATAGCTTATTGCGCAACGTCTATATCATAATAATGGGTCAGTTGAGTGCCCCTTCAAAAGTTTTTATATGGTTAGACGTAGAGCCGCTTTGTGTTCAGCTCCACTTTCGCAATGACGTCAGATGCCTAGGTGGAGTCTCTCGTTTAGCAACGCGTGTAGCCTCGTTTCATTTGCCTCGACCGTTTCAAAATAGAGCATTGTCCAAACCCCACGGTAAGGAAAAGTAGTTGACTGTGGTGTGACTACTGTGGCGAATGGGAGCCATGAAGTTCTCAAAGAACCCGTGTTTGACAATCTGCCCATCGTTTCCTGTAGCGACCCATGCGTGAATCACTGAACGCAGCATTTGGTTTACTCGCGTGTCGATAACAGCTTACCAACTTACCTGCTTTATGTTAGCGTATCAGTGATGTAGTATTTTTCATGGCACTATTGTTACGAAGACAGAACGCTTAAAACTAATTAGATAAGGTTTCCCTAACGTCAACCATTTTTCCCTTTCACCATCCTGCTTCGCTTTCATGGACGCACGGTAGTTGCATCGAAGCGATAGAGGGTGCATAATTGCGAAATATCACACCTTTGAAACACTGCCCTCTAATCATTGTTCTGGGACATTTGCCTCCCTCGTTCTTTATTGCAGCGAATGTAATATTTTTTTTATCATAAATACGATCAATCAGGCCCACAACCAGCCGGGGGGGGGGGGGTAACAGGGCTATGGGGTTGGGACTCTGATGCGGACCCCATTTTTCCTCGCTGTTTTACAAAGAAAAAAATTATACAGCTATGTTTTTATGGTCTTCAAAAATCCCCCCCTTCCCTCCAGAAAAAAAAATTCTTCACTACGGGCCTGTGATCAATAAAGGTGCGCGTGTTACCCCTTAAAATAAATTTACGGCTGTTTTGTGTAATACAAGCGCGAAAATATTTCTTTTTCTGTACCTCCTTCCCCAACCCCCGTTTCGTCCCTATCAAATGTCCCTGACATCTCCCCCGCCCCCCTTTTTTTTGTGATTGTGTTGAAACGGCGTCTCTATACGAGTAAGTCCATGCTTATAAAACAGCGCAACGAATAACACGAAACACTGATGATAAAGAAGACACAAGCGCCGGTGCATATATTTTCGTGTTTTTGCATCGTCAGTGTTTCGTGCTTTTTAGTTGCGCTGTTCACAACGATGAACGCTTACTAACTCACCGAATTAGCATAACAGTGGTAGTGAACGTGGTCTCTATCAGTACCTGCATGCGCTAATTTATGATGAGCTGTGCCATCACGATTGACTCCGGCCTCTTTTAGCATCAACTTCCTTGTCTCTACACAAACCATACTCTCAAAAATGCTTTTAGAAACACGCCAAAACTGTGGGTACATAGGAAGCAAAGAAATTTTCTCCTTAGTGGTCATGAAGAAAAAAATTTTTTTGGTTGCATGATCCCACGTACCTAATAAATTAATGTTATGCGAGGCGTGTGGATGGAAGATGAATGTGTCTTATTTTTTTATTGGGCGAGAGTTTATCAAGTGACGCTGATTGTATGTACGAATCCACGCACACACTTTACTGTAAACAGCAGCATAAGTTTCATCCTATCAGTTGTTTACAGTTGCGTATTAATGCCAACACCAACATGGAAAGCTCTCACTACAGAGTTAGCTGGATCACCCTTTATTGTGTATGTATATTGTGTTATTACTTTTATTTTACCTATGAAAACCATTTTTCTTTTGGTAATGTCCATTAAAATAATGACGTAGTACTACATACCACTTTCGTTCTTTATGCTGTTTTGCTCTTCAGTGTCAAATGCTACGTTCATGAAGACCAATATATAATAGAGTGAGTGAGGGAGGAAAAGAATAAGTGAGGGAGGGAGGGAAGAAGTGAAACAACTTTATTTGGTGCGCAATAGACGTAAGTTAGTTCTACATCACCTGGCTAGGCCCACTCAGGGACGGTCAGGTTAAACCAGACCATTCCCTGCCACGATATGTAACGCGGAAAGGCAGGAACGTTAACGGGAAAATAAACATATAGTTTGCAACCCTGCACTAGTCAAGAGGTAAGGGGAGACATAAATGCAAGGAAGAAAAGAATGAAAGAGAGAAGAAGGTAAGTAGAAGTGCATACACGCACCAGCCACTTTCTCAGCAGTCAATTTTGAGCCACACCGCATTGGTCTAGTGGCTATGCTACTCGGCTGCTGATCGGAACATCGCAGGATTTAATCCCGGCTGGGGCATCTGCATTGTAGATCAAGGCGAAAATGCTGTATGCCCGTGTGCTCAAATTTGGGTGCACGTTAAGCAACCCCAGGTGGTCGAAATTTCCGAAGCCCTCCAGCTTGGTGTTTCTCGCTATCATATGGCGGTTTTCGGATGGTAAACCTCACATGTCATCTTCAGCAGTTAATTTTGAAATGCCCGAATAGTTGAGCTTCAATACCAAAAAGCAATAAAACTTTTGTTGAAGTTTTTACGAGCAACTTCTCTTGTTTAACCAACCAATTGTGATAGAAGGTATAGGGGACGCTAATTGTAGTGTGTCAGTGTATTGTGGCAAATGTGATGTATATTTGACAAAAATAGCGGTGACGAACAGACAACTTTTGGTTCAGCGGAGTCAAGAAATACATGCGCTGATAGCCTAATAAGTTTGAGCAGACTGACATTTATTCAGAACTAAATATGGGTTTTCCTTTTGGCTGTGGAGGCCTCTTCGTGTCCGGAGAAGGCTGCGATTACAGTAAAGGTCAAAGGCCCAATGTGACGGGAGCGGCTTTTATATCAAAGTTTCCCCCTAAACTGCCTCATGAACGCATAGAGGTTTGTTGATGACTCTTTCGGGTACGAGAGAAAGAGGTGATGTATGGTCACTACATTGTGTTTAGTCCCCTGCCGCCCGCTGTAATGCGAGAATGGCACTGTGGGTATAAAAATAATTTATTGTAAAATATATCAATGCATAATACGTGGGCCATTGCCTACCTACGTAACACTGCTGAAAAATCGCAAAGTTCATTCATTACTTTCCTTGTTGAATACACTGCATCACATATTAGCGACGGTATTTCACAAAATACTATGTTTCAACGGTTTTTATTTAGTTTTCATTTGATTGCGCTTCACCCACAAACCCAGCTCCCACTGCCGGTCACCGGCCGTGCCGGGGTATCAGGAAACTTCGAGACTATTGGAGACTGTGAGAATATACACAGGCCACGAGTAACCGAGCTTGTTCTAGATCTGGCGCCATCACCTGTGATAACGCTGAAAGGTTCAAGAAAGCCGACGCACTTCACGAATGAGCTCACACCGCCGGCCGATGTTTGTGATTGGCGCTAACCGAGCGCAGCCGGTTGCTCGTACTTTGAACAAGGTGTATGTAAACTTGTAGCGTAACTTCCATAGAAGCCCATGGATCCAGTAGTCGGCGGCTCGTTGCCATCGTCGCCATCTAGGTGAGGAGGGGACAACTTACAGCGAAAATAAAAAATAAATAAATGTGACTTCACAACCAGATGTGGTAGCGACGTTGCGCATTTGCCCTATATGGCGCGAAATTGAAATTTTGTTAATTGCTGACTTGCTACGTTCATTTATTATTACGCAATTTTATCGCGCCCTAACTGTGTCTCGCTAATTACATGCGGGAGAAAAGAAACAAAATAAAGATTGAGGAAGCAAAGTAGTTTTATTATCCAAGTGGCGTACTTCCAATATGCACAAGAAAGTTCGCAGAGGCACTTGTGAGACAACTGTTCACGAGCGCAATAGCATAATAGTTTGAAACCTCGCGCTGCCCAAACCTTGAAAACCACTGCAGCGAGACAGCAATTTTAAAGATATAGCTTTAGCAGCCGTAGAGTACATCGTCTTGTTGCTTAGCCTGTCGCGTTTACAGTCCCTAAAGGCAAAGGCACGCGGGCCGTGTGCCAGCGAAAGCAGTCGGCAGTCACAGGAGCGGCTATATCGACATTCTGTGAGCTTGTTGAGCTATGAAATGTACAGTATAATCCACTCTTGGAAGAAACACGGCAACGCGTGGCTGGCAGCCAGCGTGGCGCAAACTGGCGGCGAGATTCGCAAACACAGCGCATGCGCATAGACGCGAAAGGGTGGGGCTTGCCGCGTTTCGTTTGCTACTTTCCGCTCCGCCGCCTGCAGTGCGCTGGATACCGCGTTCGCTTCTCCGTGATGCGATTCATGTCCCCACCACTCTCCCTGCTCCTCCCCGCTTATTCAGCGCTCAGAAAAAAAATGCCGTTTGTTTGTTGTAGTGCTTTCTCCACAGCTTTGTTGCGATTCCAATCATGGCCATAGCATCAGATTGCAGAATACAGGGGAAGTGCAAAAAGAAAAAGCCATGTGCCTATAGTATTTAGAATAGGGTTAGGGAAACACGAGTTTGAAAATACTTCAATGTAATCCACTACGACGGTACACAAAATTATGTAATTATTGGGGATTGCAATACCCAGCAAATGTCAGTTATATCTCGCGTTACATTTTGTTTTCTTCGTTCAAGCAAAACGCTAGAAGCTCCTTATTTGAAATATGCGATGGCGTTCACTTTTCCGAAAATAATTACGTTTCACCAATACGGGCGCTGAAAAACGGTGTACGTAGAACACTACGGAGTGAACAAACAAACATTTATTCGTAAAGCCTTTGTGACAGATAGGTCGAGTGAGGTCAGATCTTTAACCTCGAAACGTTTCAATAGTGCAAAGGTAATGAAACACATGTGTGCCCTGCGAAACGCAAAATAAAATGCAGATCTGTGTAAGCAAAATAGGACTACACGTGACAGAACTATATATATATATATATGAACTAAAAAACTACATTCGTAATGCTGATGATTACGCTCATAGTCAGAAGATGGCAGTGAGAGCACGCTGGCTAAAGTTTTTGGTGTACAGCTCAACTATTCGAAGCCTTTCGTCCTCAGGTACTCTAGCCATGCCGCTTCTAAGAACTAGCTCTACAGAAAACGTGAGCATGAGTAAATACGCCCTCAGCTCAGGAATTCTGTGAAAGTGATGACAAAGCCCATCACTCGCGCAGCCTGGTGTTAGTGCCCACCAAAAATGTAAATGTCAGGTTTTCAAACGCTGGTAGAACCAGCCAGGTGCTTTCGGTAACAGACGTGTAAATCAATGGTCGATTAAGCAAGCACAGCAAGTTTGTCGCTAGCGCGCGCCGAGCGTAGGGCGGGGAAGTAGCAGACGACGCGGGCAAGTACTGCCGTGGCGATTCAGCGCGCATGCTCCGCATTTCCGAATCTCGCCAGCACTTGGAACCCCGCGAATACCCGGGCACGCGCTCGCATTTTACCCGTAATAGTGGACCTTACTGTACATAAAAAATAAGTAAACTTCTGAGCTATGCATGAAACCACCATAGAAAAGTAAGCGATGCCTCGTTGACCTGGTAATGGGCCGAAGCAAAAACACGAAGAGCTAAACCTAAGCTCTGATGGAATATTGCCTGACTACGCCCCCAAACCCGTTGGCCTATGTTACTAGACTGCCTGCATGAGCCCGCTGTTTCTGAAACCAAACAACAAAAATCATGGGTGCTCAACCACATACCAAAGCGTTGATAAATTGATCTACTATTTTTTGCAACAAACAAAATTGAAACTAATAAAAATGAACGTTTAAAAATATTTTTGTTTTCGGCTATTTGTCCCCGCCCCTTACCTAGTAGCGCTTTAATTGTCACGTGGTTGTTGATGACTGTCGCAATAGGTTTCAAACCACTTTTCGTTCCGACTTTCCCGACCTATTCGGATTGACTTTGCTATGACTTTGTTTCCTGGCCACAAGTTGATCTAATTGAAGCGTTTATTCTATAATACCCTGGCTGCGTTTTCATTTTACTTCATCACAACCACGTGACATTGTGTTACAGACATTCGAACAACGTGAAATTTCGTGACGTCACGGCGAGCTTTTGTGCGTACACTTATGGGACACATTGCCATTCGTCTTACGTTCTTGGGGTTTTCCCGACTTATGAAACATCCTCTACAAGTTCAATAATATCAGCTTTTGCGTTATTGTACTAAAAAAGGACAATATACACAATATAATTCTAGTAATTATTGTTACAGTCTTTATTTTATCTTTATTAGGTTCTAATAAACAAGCTTGCATACATGCAGCCCCCCGCATCCTTCCGACTGTATCTAGAATGATGACCTGCACAGAACGAACCACTATAAAACATCAACAGCCAATTAGCTTACCACACGCGTAAGGCTAACCATTGAAAAGCTTTATGCGCAAACTACCCATATTCTTCTATCAAAAGCAATGATTCGGCATATATAAAGGTCAAAGTTCAACAAAGTTGTTTGCCTTCAACGCTTGGAATGGTGAGGCGTCTGTTGTACAACTTTCACGATTGTAAACCCTTTTTGTTTTCTTTTTGTCACTCACTTTGGGTTTGAAGCCTTGCTTCTCATTCCACTATAAGGAAATAAACACTAACATTTGCTTTTACAGGTGCTGAATAGTGTCGTGCGGAGGTCGAAAAAGAGAAAATAAGGGGAAAAAATGGCGCTTCAGCATTGTGATCGCTTCGTTTCAGCACGGTTCTCGACTTCATGTCGTGTTGTTGAACTCAAATTCTGAATGTTTGCAATAGCTGAAGCTCAGTGAAGCCGGGAACAGATTTTTCGAGGCAAGTTCACGCGTTTATGAATAATGGAGAACGCGCTGTCAATCTCGGACTCCAGAAACGCATCTTGTGATAGCTCTTGGTTCCTGTCCGCTGTGGAATTGGTAAGCTCTTCCTTCCGGTGATGTTTCTTGGGCAGCAAGCTTTGTTTCAAAATTTGCGAGTGAACCAATATGCGTATGCTGAAGCTATGCAAGACGAAAGTATTGGAAGCTCAGGAACATGCATTTAGAACTGAGCTGGTTTGTGAGATGAATCTCAAAAAACAAAGACGCCTTTAAGGCTGAAGCTATATCTTGCCTTTGTAGTAGGTTTTATCTGAAACGACGAGGAAGAGAAAGTTGATAAAGAGGCCAAGAGTATCATTAAGATATAACAAGAAGTAGAGTGGACGCAACTGCATTAACAAGCCCCGCATAAACACAGTTGCCGTTTTTGGAAGGTAAACGATGCACTAAAATGGGTGGCGTCACACATAACCAAATGAATGTGCTCCTCTTCAATGTTCATAATACCTTAGAAACTGTCACCATTAGAACCAGCGTACCAGACAAATACTTGGAATACAGGAAGGAATAAAAGAAGGAAGCAAAAGGGCACAAGGCAGAGAATTTACCAATCAAGTTCGCTCTCTGTACATACTTCATGGAAGATTGCGAACAAAGAAATAATGAAAGATTAATGAATGAAGTAAACGTTGACTTTCCTAAACATTGTTCCCGGGCTCGTAAGCACAGAGCCACCCCAGATGGAGGGTCCCTCATTCCAGGAATGATGAGAAAAAGAGGGGAAGTAAAAAAAGAAATAAGTGTTGTGCATTCGCCGACGGGTGAGGAACTGCGTAAAACAAACCTAAGAAGACACATAAGCGACTGTTATGCGGAATAAATGCAACCAAATTTTCTTTTCGCTGCGCTTAGTGTTGGGGCGAAACATTCCTGTTCATCAATGATACATGCTGCCACATTGTTTCCGAGTGAAATGTGTTTGAAAAGCAACAAATTTTTGTTTTGAATGTGTCAAACAAATCAAGAAAGAATGAGTCTTCAAAAATTAGTTTCCTCTATTCTAGTGTAATGTGGCTGCTTATGAGCTCGCAACAACAAAAGACGTAAAACCAGGCTCGTTGCGACCTTTCTGTTAAATTACATTTCAAGAGGTTCTTTAAAAGAGCATTTGCCATCGTTTGTGATAACGCAGACGCCGGTTCTAGCCTATCCCGACTATTACAATATAAGTATATGTGCCATCATCAGAACCCAATACAGGTATACTCGTTCGCTCTACGTAGCTTTTTGCTCTGCTTCTCACGTTGTTGGGAACTTGGGGGATGAAGGCTGTTTCACGGCAGCAGCTTCCTCCACACATTTTGCTGAGTTTCGATGGTCTTGTACTCCATCGGCAGTGAAGTGGCACATTTCGGACAGGCTTTTCTTTTCACCTAATTAACCAGACCCGAGTGATTCAATTTTGAACGAGAAAAAAAGGGGGGTAATGGGGAAAGGAGGAAATATATCAACACCGAGAATATTGCTAAATTTCGCTTGAGAATGCAAATGCGTCAAACGTCAGTATTCATGAATATCAATTTTAGTAAGGCAGGGGCTGCATACCAACGATATGTAGAAGCCGCAAACTCTTTATATATATATATATATATATATATATATATATATATATATATATATATATATATATATATATATATGAAGTCTCTTAGAATGCCCAAAATTTTGAAGGCCAAGGACTTCATAATATTTAGGCCTACAAGTGTTGTCATTCTATGAAGAAATAATGAACACAATTGATTAACAGCAGAAAAGGTGTGAACAAATCCACAATACGCAGCAGGTTGAACAAAATCATCAAGCGAACGCGCCCAGCTGTTATACACAAGGTTCAAATGATAAAAAAATTCCGCCATATCCACGAAGTGAATGATGATGAGTGGGCGAAGCTCCGGAGGTAAACCTGGTAAACCATGAATCCTCTGTACATTTTGCCAACTCGATTTTATTACATCGCTCCCCCTAGCGTACGTCGCCGCACTAAACCGAACGATTGCCTTCAACCAATGACACGCGCCATATGTGACATCATTCCTATTTTATAAGATCTCGCGTATTTCATCAACTACAAGTACCGCTTTCTAGTTTATAACATCTTGCATCTTTTCATCATCAGCTACAAGTACCACCATCTAGTAAACACTACAAGAACTAAACGAGAGGTGGCTACATACAGGAGACGGTACCGCCATCTAGTGAACACTGCAAGAACTAAACTAGAGGTGGCTACATACAGGGGACGGTACCGCCATCTAGTGAACACTGCAAGAACTAAACTAGAGGTGGCTACATACAGGCTACAGGGGACGCACAGCCCACGCCCTAAGGAGCTTCGCCCCTAAAGGAAACGCAGGGAAGGTAAATACAATGTCTCGTTCGTGTGGCGTACTGGTTAAAAGATAGTAGAAGACAGGGAATGGAATAGTAGCACAAAAATGAGTGCAAAAAATTGTGTGGTGGAGCTTGTTCACCAGAGCCTGATTTTAAATGCACCCCACCCGTATGAAACACAAGATGTGAAGCAGCTTTCTTCCTGCCTTAAGATCTTCTTCGCTGTGTCCATCTTGATTTTTAATTGTACTTGCTTACATATAGAATAGAAAGAGCCGGCAACAACACGCGGATGTGAAGAGCGGAAGAAGTACAAACGTTTTCTCTTCATGCCTTTTCCGACTATGCACAGGCTAGACCAGGAGCGACTAATGTATATGGTGGAATCGAACACACGCCTTCCGCGTGACATGCAGGTGGTTTACCACAGGAGCACGCCAATGCTTGGAGCTTCACTGAAGGTAACTTTCGTGCCTGACAATCGTAATGGTCATGTGTACAGGCGTCCCAGTACGATATGTAGTATCACAGTAAAACGTGGTACAAGTGCACATTTTCATGGCGTGTGACACCATATGAATTACATCATGAATTCGTGGCCTAAAGCAGGCACCCATTAAAAAAAGAACACACAATACTGCTCGAATTTTCCCACGTGCATCAAACGAGAATTATCACGCTCTGCTGGTTTAAAGCATGTACCTCATTACAAATGACACACGCGTATATTGGCAATGCACGCTTTCTCGTGCACACACACAGAGTGCGTACACTGTCGGCGCAACATTGTTGTTAAAGGAGCGGAAAACTTTACCTTTATTGTAGGTGCTCGTGCATGTGTCCTTGCGTTCATCTGTTCGTCCGTACCCGTGCGAGCGTGTGTGTGCATGCGTGTGTGTGTGTGCGCGTGTGTGTGTCTGTGTCTGTGTGTGTGTGTGTGTCCTCGATATCGATGTTCGCTTTCACTGTACGAAATCAAACTCGGTGGCAGCCACCGTGTTGGCTCTTCTTGCAGACAGGCTGAAGAGTCCCTCATTTCTATTTATAATTTCAAAAAGCTACGTAGGAGCAGCTCACATCACACGAAATGAATAAGGGATCTACTAATATGCTTCAGGCGACTTTAGCTTATTTATATTCATCTTCTGCGTCGACGTGCCTATATACAGATTTCGTCGCTAAGTGAGATCAGCTAGAACGTGCTGCGGGGCCACAAAGTGCAGAGCTTTCTATAAGTCGGATATTTTTATAGCACCACCTATGGGAATTTTATGCCGAATACAATATGAGATCAAATATGAAAGCCCAGAAAGGCACACGAGACGTATTCTTACGTTATTCTAATAAATATACATTATTGGGAAATTTGGAGAAAGTAAAGTTAACAATAAACAAGAGACAGTTGAATACGGCTCAAAAAATGCGCATTTCATAAGCATTTTTTTTTCATACACACCTCACTTTTTATGCCGCATAAGAAGAAGAACGTCCCTGCACTGCGAGCACTGTGGTCATGTCAATGCGTCAGAGGAGCATATTCTTTTCGAATGTCCGCAATACCATCAACAACGCGCTGAACCGACTTGACAGAAGACCATTTATCATTATAAAAGTACTTGGACCGTGTCGGCATTGCGATAATCAAAGGTGCGCAGTGCACCCTCCGCAATTTTCAATGGACACAAATGTAATGAACTGTCTTTAGTTCATAATATACCTTGCGCGCTCTGTGCTCATTTATGAATTATATGCCCTATAATGTATATAGTATTGTATAAATATCCTTTGCTTAGTTTTTCTTATTTTATTCACAATTTTTGTGCGTTTTTATTGTACATTACTGTTATGATGTTGGGATAGCCGGCTAAAACTTATCCGACCTTCTCATGTTTCGACAAATATAAATAAAAAAATGCATTGTTCACCTAAAAGAGTAACGGCAGAAAACTTCTGCAATCACAAAAATTTTGGAAGGGATGTACGCATCGAATGGCAGGCCATTCAACAACATTACTTGTCAACAACGTTACCATGGCAGCCAACTCTACGCGCGCCAAATAGAAGGCATAGCAGCATGACAAAATTCAATGTGCGGTTGTTGACAGCCTGACCACGCTAAACGTAGTTTTCACAGCCTCTTAGATAAAAAAACCAAAACTGTCATTGCACATTTAAGGGTTAAAAGTTGGAGTTTACTACTGCGAGTCAATATCTGGTATTTCCAACTTTCTAAGAAAAGTGCGCCGTACCCACGTATTTTTGGTCGGCGTGCTGGCGTGACATTTTCTGTTCCATATGTTTCCCTGAGCATTACTTGACTTACACCCTGTCGGCTTAACCTTGTGGAATAAACAGCATTTCAACACCGAGTGAGTGTAGGTGCAGCGGGAGCTGTCTCGCCGGAAGCGCAGAATTGAGTTGGAACATGCGAGGCTGCCTATGCGGGCCCTGCGGCGACAATGAGCTCTACGCAGTGCACCGCGTTTCGAAGCGCGCTGGCATCACACTCAAAATCGTCGTTCGACCAAATGCGCTGGACGGCACTTTCGCTACAGCCCCGGGCGAGTATTTTGTGGTAACCCGGTGATGGTTCCCACTTTTCACCTTGCAAAGCATGGTGTATCGACAGCCGTCTAATTCTCTTTCGCAGACGATTCGCAGTAGAATTACAGGGATGTAAAAGACAGAGTGACACATGAATTCATATCTTAAAGGGAACGCGCACTCGTTTTCAATCATGTGCTCATTTATTCCGAAATAAAAAGCCCTACCCTTTGTAATGTTTCAGTGCGCAATGGTTTCTTCGGGAGCGAGTAAAAATTTTTGAAAATAATATTTTAATTTAGGTTTGTGATCTATTCTTACCCAGTACGGAGCCCTATAACTTTATTACTAGACGCTATTGCTGTGCCATGTTTGCGATATCGGAAAAACTCTAGCGCAGAGTGTATCGAAAGAACTACTTGCTTGCATGAAAGCTGAAGTTAGGAACAACCCGTAAACAAATGCCTAATTCGTATGAACTCATGCATTTATTTTTCAAATATGCGAAGTGAGAAGACTATAGGTGCTCGTTTAATTGTACATAAAGAGTAAGCCGACAGAATTACTCTTTATAGTATTGATCTACATTCTCCAACATCGTAGACAGTGAAGTGCATCGATTATACCTCGCAAATAATTAGATAGCGAAGTGCACTTTGTGCTCCGTCTTTTGCAGAGAAATTTCAACAACCATTCTACTCTCGTGGCTGATAAGCAGTAAAATATAGAGAACTATCCTGCGTCAGCTGCAGACTCCGGACGCACATTTGTGTTTGTGTGAAAGCACGCCATTCTACAACATACGATGTCTGGCTGAGCGCATGGCCCCCAGCGTAATGACATCCTTTTATGGTCACAAATTCGCTTATGTGTAACATAAAGTATAGAGCTTCAAGCCGTCCCAGTTTTTTGGGAGACCACTACAAAATATATATTTTTAGGTCTTCTTACACTACCGCATATTCCAACCACATAATCGAAGGTCCGAAAAGCCACATGCTGAACACAAAAACATAAAAAAAACCTGGTAGAAAGAAAGGTCTATGAAGTGACGCGTATCAGGTGGGATTTGTGCAAAGAGAGGACATATAACCACCAAGAAAGAAATAAACTGAAAGTGAATAAGGAATCTAATCTGATGATCTCATTTTTTGATCCTTAAAAGTTTTCGTTTATTAGCCATGTTTTCTTCAAGCGTAGAATTCGTGTTCGTTTATTTGGTTCATAAATACTGAAATCAAAGACCTGCCACCCAGTTATTGGCCCATCCCCTTTGTGGGTAAGGGCCATCAGCAAGAGGATATCATCATGATTAGACGAAGAAAAAGAAGGAGTGGAAAGCTATCGAGCAGTACTTCTTATTGTTCAGCTTCTTCAATTTACCGAGGAAAAACATATTCAAAGCAGTGTTTGTTCAATTTAGATTGAATTTAAGTATTTCAAATATTCTATCCTTGGGAGCTTCCTCATTAAGTCATTGTCACCGGCATCTCTGCCCCACAGTAGGGAAATTTTGAGTGATTCAAGTTCTTTCCAATTTTTGAATTACCATCATTTGTTTATTATAACTATTTTATCAGTCATTATCATCATCATCGTATACGAGGGAACGTGTATGCGGGGTGGTTCCAGGCGTTCTCTCGCCTCGGCTAGTACTGGCCTACGCGTGAACACTGTCCGCCGGGCGGATGGCTCAACCCAGCTCCTTTCCATACTCGTTTAGACGTCAGTGACGTCTAGGTGCATACTCCCGTTAAGTGCGGCCATAACGGGTGATGCTAAATTAGGCACAACACACTCATGTCTGTCTCATACCTCGGCCATGCAAATGTTGCCTGGTCGGCCTCTCTTGCTCCTATTTATTTACCCATTGATTGTTTTTTGCGCAGTATTCGGAGCTACATTCCGGTGGCACTGGTACCCACCAATGAGGATTGAATTCGAATGAATAACCAAAAAAAAGCACTCAGGAAGAACTACGGAAGACCACTTAACACTCCCAACTGATCACAGAGGTGCAGCAGTCATGCAGTGGTCATAACGGTATTCTGTGCTGTTCACCGGACGAGGCTTGCGTTTTAGGTCTGCTAAATACCTTTGTCTCTCACCTGTTGAGTTCTTTTGTACCTCCTCAGTTGGCCTGTGCAATTATTATTGTTTTGTGCAATCAATACTAGTTCACATGGTTACACATTCAGATTGGTGAGATTCGGCACAACAATTCTCCTCCTTGAGACGAACAGTCATTGCTTGCTATCGTCATCCAGTAGCAAAATAGTAATCATTATCATCTATGCCTGTCTTTGACCTGTTATCGGATAAAACGCGCGCAACTGCCATGGCACAATGTGGTGGTGCTTTGCGACAAAGCTGTCTTGCAAGGGTAATAATGTAAACCCCAATTAAACTTTACAACAGAATCTATGGGGGCCCAGACATGAAAAAAATCTTTCAAGTGGAGCTGTGCATAAGCGCAATTGCATCACACTTTTCAGTACAAACATGCTTGCTTGCTTCAGTTGCTAAAAAGCTAATCTATAAATTCTGCTCAATTAGGGAGATGACAGTAACAATTCTTGTTTCACTGTGTGTCCCCCAAGATATAGAAGTTTTCTGCAAAGGAAGTTTTCATGTTGTTCGTAGTGCTTGATATTAAACAAAGATGGATACTAATAAAGCCAGGAAACCTAATTTTGAACACCTTGTATATTACTATTTTTTCTTACTGTACAACATGACGTGCAGGTGCGTGCATACCCTGACGACATTGCATTTTTTGTTACAGCTGCAGATATACATGTACTGTATCAAAATCTACCAATATATATGAATAGTGCGGAAACGTGGCTGGAGGGCATTATTTATCTTCATATCTCGGGAAAATTACTATCATACTTTTCTTCCTAGGCGTTTTTGTTCGAATTACGGTATTTTACCGACAAGATGTCATCGCACAGGTGGAATCGGTCAAGTATGTAGGGGCGACTCCTACGAAAAACTTAGTTGGGCTATGCATGTAGAAAATATAGCAGCTAAAGGAGTACGGCTGGTAGCGTTGCTTCGTAGAGTCAGCAGTAAACAATATTATTTACGCGGTGATATGATCATAATGATTTATTGTACGTATATTTACCCGATATTTGAGTTAGGCTGCGTCTTGTTTCCTTGAGCCCGTTCTTACAAGCTTCGACCACTTGTTCTTCAGGAACGCAAATAATTAGGAATATCTGTTAGGCTTCCAAAATTTTTGTCGCAAATAATATTTACATAAAAAAGTGCGTCTCACCTCTCTTTTCCTACGGTTACTAACTCTAACGGTACGTACTTTGCTATACTTATATGCAACGCCACAGATTAACTTGCATATTTTTACTAATGAGCCAACGTCATTGTTTAACCATTAGAGTTCTAGGTTAACGTGTCTACAAGTGATCGTGGCACAAAAACTCTTGCGAATTATACAAGTAAACCTTTGTGAATTATACCTGTACTTTACAGAGCTCCTCAAACAATTGTAATTGAATTCTACAGTATTATTCCTAATAAGTGCAAACATTTACCCAATAGGTACCAAAATACCAATTTGAAAGATCACTTGTCAAATTTAGAAACATCGTACTAGCAGCTCATGCTTCAGTTTTTTAATAAAAGGCAGGATTTAGAATCGCATTATGAGCTTTATTTATGTCATGTGCAGTTCGTTTGGCTGACTTAACGCCTATTTATTAAGCGGAATTGCTTCCAATTATCCTAGTATTACGCAAATTATCCCTATCGATAACATAAACTTTCATTCTGACAGAATTTCGATCTGTTCTTTATTACAGCACCTAATTTGTCGAATGGCTTTGAAGTGTTTTATTTCCTTGTCCTAATAAACTTTCGTCTTATTCGCTTTGTGTGGGCACCAGCTCACAAAGGTTTACTTCCAGGGAATATGCAGATTCACTTGCAGTGGTATTACATGATCATCCCATAACCTCTATATTGCCTGCGTCGGTGTTTGTTTTAGGGACGCGATTTGAAACGTTTGTCAGCTCGGATAACTTTTCTGAATCTTTTTCGGATACATCAGGGTTTCCTCGTAAGGATCAGTGCACCTCAATAGAAAGGCCGAAGTATCAATTATTTGACTACGATTCCGTGTTCTTTCACTGAACAATTACCTACACAGGTCCGGTCAGGTACACTCACCCATATTCCTCCACTGTAGCGACAGTGAATGTTTTCATCAATCCTTTTTAACATGCAGGTTGTTCACAAATCAAAGAAAACTAATGCTAGAAGAACCTCTCCAAAAGATGGGCTTAAATATATACTTGTCAGTGGTGGAACTGAAATGGGCTTCAGCTACTGAAACGTTTGCGAAGCCATGTGCGATATTTTACGGAACACAAAAGGTATGGAATGTGATGTTTACGTATAATTTCACTGCTTACAACCTATGGGCTTGTTTGAATTTTTTCACAACATTGATTGCCAGAGTGTGCTACTTTTTAAACTATCTATTCTGAAACAGATTCGGATTGTAAAACAATTATACTTTTAAATGAGGTACCTTTCACTAAATGACAGATCTCCCGTGGCGGGTGGCGCCAGGTTTCTATGGATTAGCCAACTAACGAACCAACCAACGAACGGGCGGAAAAGCTCACCGGTGAAGCTATGAAGGTAGGCGAAGTGGTGTGTTGCTCGAGAAGATGGGCTCATGCCGGTGTTTATGGGAGGTGCTTTGGATCAGGGCATGCTCCAGGTCCAGTTCCGGCGGCCTGTCTCAGATCTTAGGACGAGGTCTGCAGAGCGGCTCCTGCCTGGGTGCAGTGGCCAAGGGCAGTGGCGGGTGCTGCCTTCGTGGGTCGTGGCCTGACCTTGCTGCTTGGTAGTTGTTGCCCATCGAGCAGGTTTGGCCGCTAGCTGCTACTAAACAGTGCCACATACGGTGGCACATCTTTTTGCCGACGATCATTTATGCCA
The DNA here is from genome assembly GCA_013436015.1 of Rhipicephalus annulatus. Taxonomy (NCBI): domain Eukaryota; kingdom Metazoa; phylum Arthropoda; class Arachnida; order Ixodida; family Ixodidae; genus Rhipicephalus; species Rhipicephalus annulatus. The sequence goes on along the minus strand of WOVY01010919.1, from coordinate 438,940 downwards.
CACTACCTGTGCCACTTCTGCCCTTGCTCCCGTAAACATGCACACCATGCCGGCAGGACACTGATCCAAACAGTGAGACGGTAGTTTTCTACCCATTGGGAATTATTCGCACTCGACTTTTTCATGTATTAGCGTAACCGGACATTTCATCTATTATTCAGGACTAACTCCCGCGTACTTTGCGTGAAGCTTGGTTAGTGTTGTGTATACAGTTTTTTCTGATACCGCTTTTTTGTCTTCTGCAGTGGCAAACAAAGTTTCATTTTTCGTCTAAATCACTCAATTGAATCCTTCCTCATTCGTTATCACCAAACGTACTGACGAACATCCTAATCATTACATCTGGTAACCCTGCGCATGCATTCGACCTAACTATAATATCTGATGGCTTGTCCTAAACAGGATACAGACTTCTGATATGGGCTATCAGACTCCGTGAAATTGGATGCCCGCGCTTATATACTGTTTATCATGCACTCTGTTCCACTTGTGCCTATGCAAGCCAGGAAGTGCCAAGGGTCATCGCGATATCTGAACGAAATATAATAAAATTAATGTTGCGTGACTTCTAGTTTTCTGTATGGTCGTAGAAGAATGACCAAAAGAACGTAACAACTCGTAGATGTACGAAACAGGGATCAGTTATTGCAAGCCAAGTACACCAGTAGGAACTAGTCGACCATCAATTTATACAATTTCACGCTGACAACCACACAAGTGGTGCAAGCATTGCTGGATGCAGTTTAAATATGTGTTTATATCCCAGAAGGAATTCGAATTCACAGGACTAGATCCATTATATACTTATTGAACCTATGGTCAACGATGTTAATAAAAAGAAAAGACAAACTTTACTACTCTATGAGATATCTTTGCGGAAGTACTGAAAGCTATACGTAGGCTAGCTTTCACCTTGGAAATGTAAATTATTACGATCACTGCTTTAAGAACATCCCAAGATCCGGGAGCAATTTCTCTGATAATCGATGACGTCATAATGAACTGACAAATGCTTAACTAAAAGAAACAGTCTAGCATTAAGCAGCATTATGTCTTAGACATTGAATAAAAGTATGAACCAGCTTTCCGAAGGAAACTATATTGGGATGCGAAGCAGCAGCAGTGCTCACGCCGTTGACCCGGCTTAAACAGGCGTCGCCGCGGGTGCTGGAAGAACGGTTTAAAATCCAACTCGGTTAGCATTTACTAGTGTAAGCGTTTCTTTGAAACGCAAAGACACGGGAGGCGGGTTGGGTTTCGTGGAAAGTTTCATGACAGATAAGCAAGCCGAAAGAGTGTTTCCACTCGGTGTGCGCTCGACCGTTGTGAGTGGTGGATAGGGTGAAGCGAGAGAGATGACACGCGGTGAGCGGCGACAGCTTAGAGAGTGTGGCGTCAACACGCACGCACTGCGAGGGAAGGCGTGACCAACTTGGTACCACCCCAATACCTGCGGCCAGGGGAGCACGGTGCCGCGGAGGGACAGCATTACACAGGCTAGTCAAAGAGGTGCTTTTTCGCATCTAAAACTAGAAACTTAAAAACAAGCAGTTTGACAAGGAGGTGAGCACGTCATTTTGTACCAATTTGACAAGGGTGGAGGCTTGTACTTATTGGAGTTACGTGAATATGCTCTAACAGCGCGAAGGCACAAAGGCATTGCTTTTTTCTTATGCTTCTCTCCTTGATTTGTTAGTCTACTACCAGATTGGAGTGGCACGCAAATTTCCTATGGCATCCCATAGTTTGACTGTGAACAGCGAATAAGCGTGGCAATAGCTACGTTCTTAGTCTAACCAACAGCGAAGGAAGTGCAAGAACTAGCGCAGGCATGAAACGAGCGACAAAATGTAGTGGTGGTGCCAGAAATAGAACGCCAGGAAAGAACAATATATTGAGCCTACTAAGCGGTGTTTGTTCGCAGATGAGAATTGGCGATTCGCACAAGCGACGTTCTGATGATGTATTGGAGCTCTCGTAAATTCCCCACACTGGTTTAGTGTAAATATTGGCAGATACTACGTAGAGTGGGAATCGATGATATGCGAAGCACGAATGAGGAAGGTTCATATGTCACTCTCAAATCAGCACAACGTTACGAGGTGGACGTAATTAAGGCCGTACATGACATTCGCGTCATAATTACCATCTTTGAACGTGTCTTTACCGTCGCTGTCAACTCATATCACGTGATACCGAATTCGGCATAGGTGGAGCTAGGGAAACAGCCCTGAGCGCACTATGAGCGTAGCATGTAGTCATGTTTTACATGACACGGATGTCATGGTAATCCATTTTAGGCGTGTCATTTAGGTTTGTCGTTCATTGACATCACGTATTACCAAATTTGGTATATGTGAAGCTAGCGAAACGGCCGCGAGCGCATCCTGAGTGTGGTATATTGTCATAATCTTAAATGACACGCATGTCATGATTATCGTGTTTACGCGTGTCATTTACATTTTTCGTCTCTTCGCGTCGCGTAATACCAATTTTGGTATAAGTGAAGCTAGCGAAATGGCCACGAGCGCATCATGAGTGTGGCATGTAGGCGTGTACTTACATGACACGCATGTCATGATTATCATGTTTGGACGTGTCATTTACCTTCGTCGTCTATACTCGTCCCGTATACCAAATTTGTGAAGCTAGCGAAACAACCGCGAGCCCTCTATGAACGTAGCGTGTAGTCATGTTTTACATGACACACATATCAAGATTATTATGTTTGGACGTGTCATTTACCTTCGTCGTTCATTCGCGTCACGTAATACCAAATTTCGTATATGTGAAGGTAGCGAAACGGCCGTGAGTTCATCACGAGCGGGGCATGTAGTCATGTTCTTACATGACACGCATCGCCCCACCATGGTGGTGTAGTGGCTAAGGTACTCGTCTGCTATCCCTCAGGTGGCGGAATAGAATCGCCGCTGCGGCAGCTGGATTTTCGATGGAGGTAAAAATGCTGTAGATCAGTGTGCTCAGAATTAGGTGCTCGGTAATGGTGCATTCAGACTACGGACCGAATCCGGATTTGTCATAGACGCGGACGGCTAATCCGCGGATGGTCCGCCTGCAGGCGCATCCACACGACGGACGGTGTCCTAGGGGAAAACAGCCGGATTACCCTCGACAGCAGATTCGGCGCTCACCTGCGCCCGCTGGCAGCAGACCGGTTTGAGAGTATTCAACATGGATGCCCGCAAGAAGCGAAGCTTGGCTGCGATGTCTGTCGTGTTGTGACAAATGAACGAGTAGTGTTATTCTTTCAGGAAAAAAGGGAGTTGCTAGCAGGATATTCTTTCAACTACATTATTCCCCACTTGTAGAACTTCTAAACGTGTCTCCCGCCTTTTTTTTGGAAGCGGCACGTCGCCGGTTGCAAAAGCTGAAATATTTCACCACCATGACGGCTAATAATCTCGCGTGTTAAGCGACAGCGGCGACATCTCCCGAACCACCAAAAGTGATTTCTGCATATTTAATCACCTGAGAACAAAGTCTCCGGAAACTAAGTAAACAATGCTCAAGCGTAGATGATGCCGACAAGTCATGCAGCTGTCCGCGAGCCATGGAGGACATGCCGCGAGCAGACGAAAAGTGTACTGGTTGCCACCGACCCTAAGCTATTCCGCTGAAGTACCGGCTCTCCCCCGCCAGAATCCCGATGTGAGAAACAGGTTGGGTTCATCCGTCCGCGAGCCGCGCGGACGAGTCGCGGACGAGGGGAATCGCTGATGTGAGGTCACGTGACGCGCCGTCCGTCCCACCACAACGGGATTCGATCGGTCGTCTGAATGCACCATAAAGAACCCCAAAGAGTCAAAACTTCCGTCGTTCTCAGCTACGCCGTCTCTCATAATAGCGTTAAGCTTCAGATATCATCATCATCACTCATTTCACGATTATCATCTTTGCACCAGTTATTTACCTTCGTCATCCATTGCCGTCCCGTAATATCAAGTTAGGTATTTGGGAAGCTAGCTGAACGACCACGTGTGCATAAGAGCGTGGCATGTAGTTATGCTCGTACATGACACGCATGTCATGATAGCACGTGAGGGCTTGTCGCTTTTGTTCGTCATGCAGTCATGCCATACCATTCCAGTTTTCCAATATGTCATGTGAACAAAACCACCGCAAGAGCAGCGAGACTGTGGAATGTATATGACATTCATGAAATAAATGTCATGATTTCCATGTTATGACTAGTCAGTTATGATCACAATATATTCATGTTATGCCACAGAAATTTTGGTATTGATACTATTATCGGAACGCCCAGGCGAGCTGAAAGACGTAGGCGGCTGGATAGATAGATAGATAGATAGATAGATAGATAGATAGATAGATAGATAGATAGATAGATAGATAGATAGATAGATAGATTCGCTCAAAGTTGCTGAAGTTTGCTAAAAATGCTTCGCGTATACTAAATACCTAAATTAATAATTAAACAAATATGTGCCATCTGGACCAAAGGTGTGGAAAAAATGGCAGCATATCCACGGAGTGAATGATGGAGAGTGGGGCGAAGCATTCGTCCGTCCATTCGTTCTTGCTTCCGTCCGTCAATGCGTCCATCTGTGTGACCGCCCATGCGTCCACCTGCCCGTCCGTGCGTGCATCCGCCCCTGCGTCCGTCCCTGCGTTCGTCCATGCATCCGCCCCTGCGTCCGTTCATGCGTTCATCCATGGTTGTGTCTGTGTGTCTATTTGTCCATCTATTCAACTCTCCAAATACCACCCTCTCGCATAATTTCATCATATATTCCCCGTATAAAAGCACCGCCATCCAGCGGATATTCCTTGGACTCAACGAGAGGTGGCACACGCACACTTTATTACGACTTGCGCTTCAAGTCTACTTCCCACCTTTAACCACCTCAAGTTCATGGTATATACTGGTTCACTGTATTTATGGCACTGCGGCCCAACGCTCGCTAAACCTTTCTAAAACCAAGGAGGTTACGCTCAGCGAGTATAACCTAGCAACCTTTTCCTGTCAGATAGTGCTCAATGTACATGGCGATGGCTGCTAATGGAAAACGAGAGACAGGAAAATTCGGCTTTTACTTTCTTACGGCTTGCGCTCCGTATCTACTTTCCACCCTTAACCACCTCGAATTCATGGTATATACTAGTTCATTGTATTCATGGCACTGCGGCACAACGCTAGCTAAACCTTTCTAAAACTAAGGAGGTTACACCCAGCGAGTATAACGAAGCAACCCTTTGTTGTCAGATAGGGCTAAATATACATGCCAGTGGCTGCTGATGGTGATCGCAGCGTGCGCGTTAACTAAAAGCCGAATGCTTCTGTCTCTCATTCCCCCTTAGCAGACATTGGCATGTACATTGAGCACTATCATTTATTGTTCAAGAACGCACAGAATAAATCTCTCACCGGCACCACCTTGAAGGTCAAAATGTTATACTTGTTACACACTACAACGGCTACGAGGGACGAATAGGTGCCTCTATAAAGAGCTTCGCCCCTAAAAAACAGACACAAGACTTAGGCTAGTGAAAGGCGTGCTAACGACTAACACCAAGAGTTGAAACTATTACGGAGGTAGACGTTATCCCTTTCATGAGCTCAGGAACCTTCGAGGATGCGATGACGACGATGTGATAATGACAACACATCCACGGTGGTTGGCTTCTTTTTTAAAGTCATGGTGATTATCATCGTACACCACGGCAGTATAGTTGTTACTGTGCCCGGCTGCCAACCTCAAGTGCACGCGTTCGATCCCGATAGTGACTGTCACAGTTTGATGGAGGGTATATGCTATAGGGCCACGTATGGGGCGAAGTCATTCCACTTTAGGGAGCAACAGATAGCGTAAATCTTCGGAGCCCTCATGTATGGCCTGCCATTGTGGCATCAAAACGCCAGAACCTAATGGTGATATTAGTCTTTATTCATCACCTTTTAGTGTTAGGAAAATTTCTGGTGTCATTCTTGTTGCCAGTGATGGTTACGCCAAACATAACGCTTCCCGTTTGATAATAGGGCATACGAGGTTTTTTGATACACTTAAAAACGCAGCATATCCATGGAAAGCGTGATGATGAAGGAGGTTAAGCGTCCATCCGTCCAATTGTCCGTCCGTCCGTTCGTCTGTCTGTCTGTCTGTCTGTCTGTCTGTCTGTCTGTCTGTCTGTCTGTCTGGCGACGAGCACGAGCCGCCCCGGCACTCCACCCCCGCCACTTTGCTTCGTGCATGCCCCTCCAATGATCAGCCACGTACGGTGGCGACCAAGAGGCTAAATTGGATAGCAGCAGTACAGCGCCATCTAGAATGTCCTCATTCAACTGCAGTTTGTATGGATGAATAGATGAATGTATCCGGTTGTGACCTTTAGATCGGATGGTGGCTCACGCCACCTAGCCATAAAGTTAAGTACTATCAGTGTGTGTCTAAGGATTGAATTTCACTCGCGCCTCGATTGTAGCCACCAATCAGTTAGCATCCTCCTGGTCATTTTTACCCGTGTAAGTCTATTTTGTCTTCACTGTCTCTAAATCGCAGTTTGTATTTTAACTCACGGCCCTCAGCCCCCACCAGCTGCGGAGCAACTGACCACGGCGGCGGTCAGATCTGCAAAGCAGCAGAGGGTGCTAGGAATCTCTGGATACGGACAGGCCACCATTGGAACTTGAACTTAGCAACGTTTAACGTTAGAAGGTTATCTAGTGAGGGAAGTCTAGCTGTATTATTCGAGGAGCTAGAAGGCATTAAATGGGATATAATAGGGCTGAGTGAGGTTAGGAGGACAGATGAGGCCTATACTGTGCTACAGAATGGGCACGTCATTTGCTATCGGGGCTTGGCAGACAGAAGAGAACTGGGAGTAGGGTTTCTAATTCACAGAAACATAGCTGGCAACATAGAGTATTACTATAGCATTAATGAAAGGGTGGTAGGCATTGTAATTAAACTGAATAAAAGATACAAAATGAAGGTAGTACAGGCTTACGCGCCTACATCCAGCCATGATGACGCTTCAGTTGAAAGCTTCTATGAAGACGTGAAATCGGCAATGAGTAAGGTGAAAACACAGTATACTATAGTAATGGGCGACTTTAATGCAAAGGTAGGGAAGAAGCAGGCTGGAGACCAGGCAGTAGGAGATTATGGCATCGGCACTAGAAACGCCAGAGGAGAGCTACTAGTAGAATTCGCAGAACGCAATAATCTGCGTATTTTGAATACCTTCTACCGAAAACGAGAAAACCGCAAGTGGACATGGAGGAGCCCTAATGGCGTAAATAAGAACGAAATAGACTTTATAATGACTGCACACCCAGGAGTCGTGCAGGATGTGGAAGTGGTTGGCAAGGTAACATGCAGTGACCATAGAATGGTACGGGCTCGAATCCGCCTAGACTTGAAGAAGGAACGACAGAAACTGATACGCAAGAAGCAAATCAATGAGCTAGCACTGAGAGGGAAAGTACAGGAATTCAGAGTGTCACTGCAGAACAGGTACTCTGCTCTTAGCGAGGAAACCAACCTTAGAGTAGATACAAAGAATGATAATCTGACGAGTATCATCACGTAGTGTGCAGTGGAAGTTGGAGGCAGGGTAGCTAGACAGGACACCGGCAAGCTTTCCCAGGAAACGAAGAACCTAATTAGGAAGCGTCAAATCATGAAAGTGTCAAGTACAACAGACAAAATAGAACTGGCAGAGCTTTCGAAGCTGATTAATAGACGTAAAGTATGCGATGTAAGAAGGTATAACATGGAGAGAATTGAGCACGGTCTGAAAAACGGAGGAAGCGTCAAAGCAGTGAAGAGGAAACTTGGGATAGGCAAAAGGCGGATGTATGCACTAAGGGAAAAAGAAGGCAAATTAACTACCAATATGGATAGGATAGTTAAAATAGCGGAGGAGTTTTACAGAGATCTGTACAGTAGCCGAGACAACCACAACCTTAATACTATAAGAACTAGCAGTAACCCAGACGACACCGCACCGGTAATGATAGAAGAAGTCAGAAAAGCTTTGGAGAGCATGCACAGAGGCAAAGCTGCTGGTGAGGATCAAGTAACATCACATCTGCTGAAAGTTGGAGGACAGATTGTGTTAGAAAAACTAGCCACTCTATTTACGAGGTGTCTCCTGACGGGAAAGTACCAGAGTCTTGGAAGAACGCTAACATCATCTTAATACATAAGAAAGGAGATGACAAGGACTTGAAGAATTACAGGCCGATCAGCTTGCTCTGTGTAGTATACAAGCTATTTACAAAGGTAATTGCTAGCAGAGTAAAGAAAACATTAGAATTCAATCAACCAAAGGAACAAGCAGGATTTAGAACAGGCTACTCAACAATTGACCACATTCATACTATCAATCAGGTAATAGAGAAATGCTCAGAGTATAACCAACCACTATACATAGCCTTCATAGATTACGAGAAGGCGTTTGATTCAGTAGAAATATCAGCCGTCATGCAGACACTGCGGAATCAGGGCGTAGATGAAATATATATAAACATTCTGGAAGAAATCTACAGGGGATCAACTGCTACCATAGTGCTTCATAAAAAAAGCAACAGAATACCAATAAAGAAGGGTGTAAGGCAGGGGGACACAGTCTCCCCAATGCTATTCACTGCGTGCTCACAGGACGTTTTCAGAAGCCTAGAATGGGAACAGTTAGGGATAAGAGTTAATGGAGAGTACCTCAGTAACCTGCGCTTCGCCGATGACATTGCATTGCTGAGTAACTCAGGGGACGAATTGCAACTCATGATTACGGAGTTAGACAAGGAGAGCAGAAAGATGGGTCTTAAAATTAATCTGCAGAAAACGAAAGTAATGTACAACAACCTCGGAAAGGAGCAGCGCTTTGCGATAGGTAATAGTGCACTTGAAGTTGTAAAAGACTATTTCTACTTAGGGCAGGTAATAACCGCAGAGCCTAACCACGAGATTGAAGTAACTAGAAGAATAAGAATGGGGTGGAGCACATTCGGCAGGCACTCTCAAATTATGACAAGTAGATTGCCACTGTCCCTCAAGAGGAAGGTATATAACAGCTGTATCTTGCCGGTACTTAGCTACGGAGCAGAAACCTGGAGACTCACAAAGAGGGTTCAACTTAAATCGAAGACGACGCAGCGAGCAATGGAAAGAAAAATGGTAGGTGTAACCTTAAGAGACAAGAAGAGAGCAGAGTGGATTAGGAGACAAACGGGAGTTAAGGATATCATAGCTGCAATAAAGAAGAGGAAATGGACATGGGCCGGGCATGTAGCACGTAGACAGGATAACCGCTGGTCATTAAGGGTCACCAACTGGATTCCCAGAGAAGGGAAGCGGGGTAGGGGGAGACAGAAGGTTAGGTGGGCAGATGAGATTAAGAAGTTTGCGGGTATAAATTGGCAACAGCAAGCACAGGACCGGGTTAACTGGCGGAACATGGGAGAGGCCTTTGTCCTGCAGTGGACGTAGACAGGCTGATGATGATGATGATGATGATGTCCCTAAATCGCAACGCTTTGGAAAATTCAGCGCCATTATCTTCGACTATAGGGCGGAGCCCTTTACAAAACGTTATCAAATTTTCAGCTAATTCCTCCTTTTCTCTACACGCACTACATACCGTGTCTGTGCCTTCGTATTTTGCTCGGTACGCCTTGGTCCGCAATACTCCCGTTCTAGACTCGAAGAGCAGAGAACTACCCCGAGAGTTATCGTAGATCGTTTTACTTGAAATTTCCTGCTTAAAAGTTCGGTAAGTGTCCAGCGATGATTTCGTAAGCATTCCCATCTTTCACATGTGCTTCTTTGCTTCCTTTACTTTCTTATTAACCGATGCTTCCTTCTGGCTTTGTAAGCTGGATGGAAGGATGGATGGAGGGATATGGCTGTACCTTTTAGATCGGGTGGTGGCTAGCACCAACAAGCCGTTACACTTAATGAACGAAAAACTATATTTATTTTTTCCCTTTAAAAACTGAGGTTGAGAATTCGTACTTTGCAGTGAAGGGTTTAATTTTCACTCATGCCTTGACTTTAGCCACCAATCAGATAACCTCCTCCTAGTTAATTCTGCCCAATTAAAGTCTATTTTGCCCTCCCTGTCCCTAAACCCCAGTGCTTTGAAAAACTCTGCGCCATCTTCCTGAACTATAGGGTGAAGTCCTTTACAGAACATTATCAAGTGTTCGGCAGCTTCTTCTTTCTCTCCACACGCACTGCATAACGTGTCTACCCCTCCGTATTCGGCCTAATATGTCTTGGTTCGCAATACTCCCGTCCTGGCCTCAAACAGTAAAGAACTACGCCGACTATTATCATAGTTCCTTTCCTTGGCAATTTCCTGCGTAAAAGTTCGACAGATCTCTAGTGCGGACTTCTTAATCATGCCTATTCTCCCCATATCAGTCTCAGCTTCCTTCACCTTCTTCTTAACCGATAAAACTTTTTGGCTTGGCCCCCTGCTGTTTTTTAAGTATTTACCAGTCAATTTTCTGGTTCGCTTCCTCCATTTTGTATAGACATTCTTCATGTACAAGTAGCTGAATACCTTCCTTGCCCAACGCTCCTCCCCCCTTTCTCTCCATTGCTTCTCAAATTTTATCTTGCTGCTAGCTTCCCTTCCCTCAAATGATGTCCATTCCACATCACCTTGTACTGCCTGATTTGGTGTATACCCGTGAGCTCCTTAGGCAAGCCCACCTATTCCACGTTTCTTAATTTCTAATCTTGCTTGAACTTCTGATCTCATGCACACGACCACATTACCGAACGTCAGACTAGGAACCGTGACGCCTTTCCATAATCCTCTCACAACATCATACCTATTGTAATTCCACAGAGCCATGTTTTTCATTAGCGTTGCACTCCTGTTACCTTTAGACGTCACGTATATTTCGTGTTCCCTTCGGTACTCGGCCCCATTGCTTTCCCATACGCCCAGATATTTGCATTTATCTGTTATCTCTAGCGGGACCTCCAGTATTCTAAGCTCACTACCTACATAGTCATTAAAAATCATGACTGCTGATTTTTCCTTACTGAATCTGAAATCTAACATATCTCTCTCATTACCGCAGATGTCCACCAATCTCTGCAAATTTTACATATTGTTGGCCATTAGCACTATATCATCTGCGTAAATCAATGCTGGTAGTGCCTGTTCAATGAGTTTTTCTTGTTTGACAAAAGAAAGGTTGAAGCCCAGTCACCTGCTCTCTAATTTGGCCTGTAATCCTTGTAGGTACATCATGAATAATGAGGGTGACAGGAGACACCCCTGCATAAGCCCCCGTTTTACCTCTGCAGGCTTAGATACCTGTTTTCCCCCTTTATAACTACCTTGTTACCTTTATAGATATCCTTTAAAAGATTAGTGACTACATCTTCCACGCCTAGTGTGTCCAGTATTCCCCACAATTCCTCTTGAACCACGCCATCGCACGCTCCCTTGATATCCGGAATTGTTAGCCACATGGGCCTGTGTTTCTTTTCTGCTATTTCGATGCACTGCGTCAGTGAGAACAGATTGTCTTCCAACCTCCTTTGTTTCCGAAACCCATTCTGCAGTTCCCCCAGCACCCCCTCATCCTCTATCCATGCCTGCAGTCTTTTCGTTATAATCTGCTTCGCCAGCCCGTACACCACTGATGTCACTGTTATAGGATGGTAGTTGTTTATGTCAGCTTTGTCCCCTTTTCCTTTATAGATCATGCTCATGCTGCTAAGTTTCCATCCATCGGGAAGTTCACCAACGATAATTATTTTGCTAACTGCCTCTCTCAAAGCCTGCTTAGACTTCGTACCTGATGTCTTTATCCGCATTATTGGAATGCCATCTGGGCCTGTTGACGTACCACTAGAAACCCTTATCTCAGCCCTTTCCCACTATCGTTGTGAAAATGCAGCCATTGCACCACTTGATTCGTCCTTGTCTATTGTCGTGCATAAAGCACTTCTTTGTTAAAATTTTTTTCTCACCCTTGTTCTTATATATCCAATAGCTTTGTCCCTTTCTAGCCTAGCACCTTGAGCTGTAGTTACAAACCTCTGCTCTAGGCTCGTCGCATTTCTTAGGGAGTTTAGATGGCTCCAAAATTTTGCAGCTGCCTTTCTCTCTTTTTTGTGTACTTCTGCCAGCCATTGAGCTCTTTTTCTTCTAATCTTTTCATTGATCAGAAGGGATGCATCTCTCCTAAAGCTTAGAAAGATTTCCCATTTTCCTTCAACATCATCTGTCGGTTCACCCCACTGCTTAGCATGTCTGTGTTGCCTAGAGGCTCCCTGACATTTTGCTATGGCTTTCTTAACTTCTTCATCCCACCAACTTTTGGGTTTGTGTCTTCTTTTTCGGGGTTTGATTGATGATTGATATGTGGGGTTCAACGTCCCAAAACCACCATATGATTATGAGAGACGCTGTAGTGGAGGGCTCCGGAAATTTTGACCACCTGGGGTTCTTTAACGTGCACCCAAATCTGAGCACACGGGCCTACAACAATTCCGCCTCCATCGGAAATGCAGCCGCTGCAGCCGGGTTCTTTTCCGGGGTGACTTGTCACGTGTCTTAGCAAGCTCTAGCTCAGTCTAATTAGATTCGTGTATGTCCACACTGTTTTATTATCCTCAGTGATTACTTTTTCAATTTGTTTGGTGGCTATTTCAATTTGCCTTTCTGAATGAAAATTTTCCCTGTAGTTGCTCATCTTGTCTCTTTCCCACTTTCACTGCTCTTCCAAAACTTAGCTTGATACGTTTGTGATCACCACCCCGACTTCTGGAGCCACCTTCATCTATGTGCATTCCCCTGAGCTCATCATACATCCTATGTGACAACAGTGCGTAATCTATCGTTGACTGTAGCCTTCCTACCTCCCATGTTAGTTGCCCTTCACACTTCTCGGCACTGTTGCAAATGATCAAATCAAGCCTTTCACACACATCCGTGATCATTTTGCCTGTCGGGTCGGTATACCCATCTATATTTTCGATGTGCGCATTCATATCTCCTAGCATTATTATCTCGCACTCTCCACCTAACTCCTGAATGTCCTTTGATATACACTCTACCATTGCCTGGTTTTCCTCTCTGGCCTTTGCTCCCGTCTACAAGTACACGAAACCAAGGAGTGTCATTTGACCTGCCACTTACCCTATTAGCCATAAATGCTCCTTGCACTCCTGCTTGACCCTTTCTCTGTCTGTACTTTTATGAATGAATGCCCCAATACCGCCCCCCTTCCTGCTGCCTTCTGTTCTTATACAATATTCCCACGCGTAGTCCGGATTATTCGGAGGTTGTTCCGTGTCCCTGAGATGTGTTTCTACAAAACCGTATACGATCGGCCTCTCCTCCCTTAGCTGTTCTTCTATCTCTTCCCACTTCAGCCTGTCTCTACCACCCTGCATGTTAATATACCCTATGTCTGAATTGGCTCGGCACTCGTGGCTACGTTTATATCTGCCCCGGACTCTACCTATCTTAGATACTGGTGCCACTTTGGAATTGTATCTGTCCATACCACCTGTCAAAGAGTCTCCCTGGTTGTTTTCCTCGTTACTAGCTATCCTGCACCCCGAAGGGCCCGCTTGCCCCCCAAAAATCTTCTGCGCGTCCTGCAGGTCGCAACCCACCTCATGAACTAGCTGCCCATCGAAGTGAATTCTGTCTCGATGAAAACCACCCCACCTATGCACCTCTCTGTTTATTTCCACCACCTCAAAGCCTTTCTCTCGACTCATCAGCCTTATCTCTTGGTTTGCGTTGACAACCGCTCTTTGCAGGTTGCTATCGTGCACGGGTACCTCCGGCATCGTGCGTATCACTACCTGTACCTAAGGAGAAGTGGCGCGCATGTCATCGACAGCTTTTGCCAGTGTGGTTGCTAGTCCTACTGTATCTTTATTAAGTACATCGTTTAAACCGCCTAAAATTATCATGAGGTTTCGTCTATAAGCTGTATATGCACTTATATGAGACAGTGCTATCTATTATTCAGTTCGGGAGATACTGTCTTCATTTTTTTCTCGTTTTCTTCATCTGCCGGTTACGCCTGATGCCGGACAAAGTTAGACTAAGAGGAGCTTCGCCCCTAAAACAACCAAGTACAAGCTGCACTTTTTTTGTTCGATAAATATTTGCACCATTAGCGTGAACAGTGGCGGAGTGAGGTCACGAAAAAGGGCAATAGCATGCTCCTCATCTGCGTTGCCACGATTACCCTACAGAGCCTGCCTTTTTATGCAGACGCAGATCGGCGCGGAAGTCGCGTTCGCTTTGACTCGGGGCCACGGACCCCATTTGACTTATTCTGTTCGCTAGGCTGTGGGTTCTTGCGCTGCGGTGCTCATACGGCATTAAGCAGGATTTTTGGTACAGCAGCAGAGCTGTGGTAATGTTACAGGTACAGTACGTTGGTCATATAGCTTTATGTTACAACGTATTTGTTTGTGTACATTCCCTCTTATTGCACATGAACAACCTGAGTTATGTTTTTTTTACTAGTAATAAAATTTAACGCTGCGAGGCCCGTCAGCTATATAAGCGGTGAAATATAAAACTTCAGTGTGGCCGCAATTTCCAGTTTTACTTTAGCAGCGTTGGTATACCTGCAAGATTCTAGTTGTTTCCGCGAACCAGCTTCATATATTGTTGAGAGTCTCTTGTGCGGTGCCTGAAAAACATCATGGTCATTTGGAAGTGCCAGCAATATTGAAAAAGCTTATTCCATATTCTTCGGCCTTTAAAAACATTACAAAAGGCATTTTACAAACCACGTATGCTAATCGAATTCATGTTTACACGAGTTCTTCGGTCTTCAAACGTTCGTAAAGCACATTTATTAAACAATCTCTATAAATCATCGTCAAGCTCTCAGACAACACATCTACGGTTTCCTAAGTGAGCCCCTGTCAAACGTATTATACATTAATTCCCCAGTAAAGAGGCTTTATTGTGTGATTCTAAGGCAGTGCTTCAAAGCCTGCGAAGTTTATGACGTGGAAGCTACGATTAATTGCTTCGAGATCTGCAGAGAAGTGAACAGTGACTCCATCATTCATAGATTTTTCGGGAGACTTTCTACGGGTACTTGCATAACGTTTCAGTTCTTTTTGTTCCCATCGTATTGATAAGGCGTCTAACTTTACTAACCAATCACACTAAACTACAAATCATAAGGTATACAGGCTTTCTTTATGACACGTAGAGGCTCAAAATAAAAGAAAACATTCAGCTTGAAACTCCAGCCGAAACTAGTTGTGCTCTTGCTTTGGGGCGTTGATACGCATATTTTTATTATTCCTCAATCCAAGTAACGGTTTGATCTTATTTCACGCGTTATTTATCAGTGTTTTCCACTGAACGCAGTTCTGCACGAACCACGCCAGTACTGCAGATGATATGATCACATCTTAAAATTGACTTACAACAAATTTCAGAGGCGACAAAAAATAAAAGAAAAAATAGGAAAACATAGAACACGTGCGTAATTTCTGTGTTCACGTAACTTGCGAAGGCATTAGGAAGCTTTAGAATAGCGCACCGGGAGCCCTTGTGGTACGGTCGCTGCTACTGCGCATGCGTCGTAACACGAGTCGACGTTCGCGTGTGTGGACCGCACGCAGAAAATCCGAAATTGGGTGCGGTGATGGCGGCCCGCATGTGGCCCGCAAGCGCTGGTTTCGAGGCTACGGTGTCGCTGCGATCGTGCGTTGCGGTTCGCATTAGTGAAAACGCTATTCTATGGCGCCCGTTTCGCCCGCAACGCCCGCAGCGCTTGCAAACAGTATTCTAAAACTTCCTATTGTCTGAGCTATAGCACTTGCGATACCGCATTTGATAACAGCAGGCAAAAGGTATGCTATGCTGTCTGCTTTCTTTTCCTGGCTTCTCTGTTTTGAGTTATTACTATCGGTCTTAAGGGCCACCACAGGAGAGACCGGTGCTCCTATCGCTATGACGCGTTAAATAAGATCACGTGACTCGCCTTCACCGCTTAAAGACGCACCAACGCTGTTCGCTGCATCTCATTACGGAAGTTGAAGCTTTATTTTTTCCTCCAGTATTGATTATTTCTCTAAACCTCAGTGCCGAACGTAATCGACTAAGGCTGCTGAGAGTTTTTTGCGCATACCCCGAAAACCAAGATGCAGCGAGATGCATGGTTGATAAACCTGAGGATGGGAAAGCAACGAAGCGTTCATTATCGCGTGTGCAGCTAGCCCTTGGGTGGAGAGGATTTTGTGCACGACGTTGGAGCTAAACTAATCGTTGGACTAGGATGTGAGGCTTTCCGGGAGTGTACACCTAGGATTTTATAACGCCTATTATGCCGGCTAATAGGCGTTATATGATGCTGCGTTATATGATAGTGACTTTCATATGATGCTGCTCTTTTGCGTTGGATATATTCGAACGTGGTAGGCATCATACACTGCCTTTGGGTGATGTACTAACTGCTGGTTCACGATTTCGTAGAAGCTAAAGATAGATAGAGTCAAGCGAAACGAGATATAGTAACCGTAAATAATAGTCGAGCAAGCGATACAAACTGAGATTGAAACATGCTCACATGATATCCCATCAGTCAATACACCACGTGCAGAGAAGCAGATGCATGTATAGCGGAAGTATAGATAAAGACGACAGATATGCGAGGTTGAATTTCCACTTATTCAAGTAAACCTCTTATAAATCATCCTTCGTCGTTCTGATGACACGGGCAAGCTGTAGAAACATTAGTTGTTAACAGTACTGTTATTTTGGCAAAACAGCTTATGGCTACATGCTATGAGAGGTCAAGCGAACCTAATAATCAATGTCAAAGTGTCGTTTACACTCCGTCGTTTGATTGCGCACTGAAAACTAGGGCGACATGTTGCCGCCAATATCGTGCGGCTCTCTCTGCAGCTCGAAAGGTTACCTCTCGGCCGAGCACTTACGACGCAGAAGCATGAGTGAAGTTCTCGCCATCCTGCTTGCGTCAGTAAAGATATATAAGCCACAGATGTGAGAATGTTTCGAGTTACAGATTACTAGTTAAATCCTAAAACAACTCAAACTTTACCGCCTTGGCCTTTTCGCGTTCGGCGTCTAAGGCACTGCGCGTGCCTGCTCCTTCGAAAGTGCATGATGCGGCGAGGACCGGACGTTGACTTACAAAAAGTTTTTATTGGCACGCTGTATACTTTTTCCCAGCTAACACAAACACGTTCAAAGCCAACAAAGTGAGAAAAGTTGTGGCTGAACAGCCTGAATCTCTGGAGACGTGAGACGCTTCGCACATTGGTAATACGAGATGTCGTTTAATACGACACAAAGAGATTCCGGCTGATGACACCATGTTATGTCCTCACCGCCAATATTACGACGAAGTAACATAAAAACACTTACCCCTAAAGAGGTAAAAAATGCTGTCGCTCATTACCGTACACGGAAATGTAACCGAAATTTAAAATAACCCTTCAAACTCGCCATTATGAACTTTCCATCACCCGTCGATTTCGATTCCTCGTTTAAACTCACAATGAAAGTTTTTTTTTTTACCTTGGACATGTAGTCCTTGTGCTTTTAATGACGGATTCAATATGTGTCAGCCTTATTTCACCTTTCCGCTGTCCCTTCATCTCTATACATACCGAGATGTTCTATATACACAGTACGTAAATACATACATACATACATACATACATACATACATACATACATACATACATACATACATACATACATACATACATACATACATACATACATACACACATACATACATACATACATACATACATACATACATACATACAACTAATTCATTGATTTATGATTGATGTATGGGGTTTAACATCCAAAAACAACCATATGATTATGAGAGACGCCGTAGTAGAAGGCTCCCAAAATTTCGACCACCTGGGGTTCTTTACCATGCACCTAAATCTGAGCACATGGGCCTACAATATTTCCGCCTCTATCAGAAATGCAGCCGCCACCACGATTCGATCCCGTGACTTGCGGGCCAGAAGCCGAGTAAGTACCTGAGCCACTAGACCACCACGGCGGGGCGACACGCACACTTACACCTACACATACACACACACACACACACACACACACACACATATATATATATATATATATATATATATATATATATATATATATATATATATATATATTTGAGATCTAACAGACAGTAACGCCAAGGAATGTACAAGGGAAGTTATTAGAACCAATGGAATGTAAATAAGAAGAAAGAAAAGTGGATGAAAAAATACCCAGCCATGAGCACAGCTGGGCTCATGGCTGTTTAACACAATATGAATGAGATCTAACGCACAATAATGCCAAGGAAAGTATAGGGGAAGTTATTAGACCGAAATGTAATGTAAAAGTGTAGAAAGAAATGTGGGTGAAAAGACCCATGGCAGTCTATCTTTTCACCCACTGTTTTTTCTTCACATTTACATTAAAATTGGGTCTAATAACTTCCCCTGTACTTTCCTTGGCATTATTGTTTGTCATATTTCATCAGTATGGTGTGAAACAGGAAAAACCAGCCCTTAAGTATACACTTGTTTTATATATATATATATATATATATAGATATATATATATATATATATATATATATATATATATATATATATATATCGTCGCTCTTTTCTAGTTCCTCTCCTTCTTCTGCTTCTTGTTGTCTGTTGCTACTTCGTTCGCCCGTTTGTCTTTTTTTCTTTTTTTTGGAGGGTCTTTAAACTGTGAGGGTGACCCTCTGCTACGGGAACTTGTATCATTTCACTTACATCCTCCGAAGAAGGCTGGTCCACCAGCCGAAACTGTTAAGAATAAATAAATATTTTATTGTTTTGTTTCCTATACTGCACTATTCTCGAAGTTTATAACTTTTATTACGGTAGCCGGAAGAAACTCTGATCTTCTATTTCATATATATATATATATATATACGTTTCATTTCGTGCTAAGCTAGGAGCTAAAAGGGAGTTACGTCCGCACGATGCGTAATACAATGTGTAGGGTTTTAGGCCTGGAAACAATGATTTGATTATGCGAGACCACGAAGTGGAGGGCCCCGAAACTTTTGGCCATCTGGTGTTCTTAAACGAACACTGATTTTGCGCAGCACTCGGGACTCTATCATTTAATCTGCTTTGAAATGCGACTGCCGCGGCCGGGTTGGAACCCGCGACCTTTGGGTCAGAAGCCGAGCACCATATCAGCAATTCCATCGAGGCGGACAAATCAATAAATATAATGATCCCTTCGCGGAGACGGTATTGGGTCCCGCCTGAAAATATACACGATATATACACAGGCCTCGATTTCTACTAAAGTTACCGCTACGCTTAAAAATTACTGGGTGGCTAACATTCTAGAATAATTCAGATTCATCCTCACAGACAACTCTCTCCTATGAGTCGCACCAGAACCGCGCGGTTTATTCTACAAAGATACGTTACGGCATAATATTATCAGAATCCCACATACTGTGGCATGCCATGTTCATTAGGAGATATTATGAATAGTCGGATAGCTTTTTTTGTTTTCTTCGTGTGTGTGTGTGACTACGAGTTTAGGCATGTGCAGGCTTTTTATTTGCATATTTGCCTGAAAATAACGCTTCGTCCTTTCGCCTCGCCACTTAACTAAATCTGCATTTTGCTTATGTTGGTGCAGCTGTTACTGAATAGCAATTCAGTTTGCGTTTTCTTGAGTCCTTGTGATTTCGAGTATTCTGTTAATTGGTTTACGAAACTTGAGGTTGCTCAAAATTTTGCTATCGACAGTGGATCGGAAACGTAGCAGCGCAGCGGTGTAACGTCGCACGAAGTGACAAAATTTTTAGCCACGTGCTTCATGACGCATAAAGCCGATTACTCTTGAAAGTAGGTCGGGAAATTTTCACGTACTTCGGTTCAATACGTAGCCGCAAAAAATGCTTTTAAATATGCTTGCTAAGATGAGAAATCTAGTGTCGGCCAAAGAATCATCTACTGTCGTTTATATAGCGAACCTTTTCACAAGGACATATATGTTTCAAGAAAAGACATGAGTTCTTCTTTTTCTTAAATAAAGTTTTTTTCATTCCATTCCATTCTTTTTTTTCTTCGTTTTGTCGAAATATAGCTTGCACTGCTCTCATACGAGAACACTCTCTCAACAAGCGAGATAATATACGCATAGCTCTGAAAATACTTGAACTTAACTATTGTGAAATGGTCAGCAAAATAAAAATTTACACCATATTATCAAAGGGAACCATGATGGGATTCGAAGCAGCACCGTTGTGCATGGGTGGCATCACGGGTTGAACGGCATTAACGCGGGTGCTGCGGGGAGCGCTGGAAGATTCGCGAGTGGCGTTCGCGGTAGCGGAGTGAGCGCTGGTAGCGGGGGTTGTTGTGGGCGAGCGGACGAGGCGGAAGCTGTGGGCGCTGCGGTGACCGCACAGCAGGTAAGGAAGAAAGTGACGTGGGCGCACACTGCGAGGGAAGCATGAAGTCAACGCGCAATTACGCCGTGCCCTACATGACAACGCTCCAACACCTGCGGTGAGGGGAGTGCGTTGCGGCACATTCGTACGGACACACGGAGGGACAGAGTTCCAAAGGGGTAGTGAAAGAGCTGCTTCGCATCTAAAATATGATGGCCCACACCCAACACCTTGGCTCGATGAAAGTGTGATGACACAAAAAGACAAGGAGCAAGAGTGAATAAGGGCATTCGTAGCGTTGTCCTCGCGAACTTGATTGATTTGTGGAGTTTAACGTCCCAAAACTACCATATGATTATGAAAGACACCGTAGTGGTGGACTCCAGAAATTTTGAGCACCTGGGGTTCTTTAACGTGCACCCAAATCTGGGCACACGGGCCTACAACACTCCCGCCGCCATCGGAAATTCAGCAGCCACAGCTGGGATTCGATCCCGCGACCTGCGGGTCAGCAGCAGCAGCAGAGTACCTTAGCCACTAGACCACCGCGGCGGGGCTTGTCCTCGCGAGCTTAACACGATTGAGTGCCGAAAGACGAGAGCGCCCTAATAACGTGCGGCAACGGCATGCAGGGATTAAATACACCAGGCCATCTCTAATGCGCAGCTGATAAATGTTGGACTTTAGCACTCATAATCTTGAAGTATGTGTGACGGCAAAGCTATATAAGGCAAGCATAATTACATGGGTAATCAATAAATAGAAAACTTTCAGTGGCTTGTGATTCACTGCATATTATGCCACAACTGTATTTCTTTTTGTATATTTTTTTCGAGAAACTAAGTGTTTTTAATATTGCCA
Organism: Rhipicephalus annulatus; assembly: GCA_013436015.1. Classification (NCBI taxonomy): domain Eukaryota; kingdom Metazoa; phylum Arthropoda; class Arachnida; order Ixodida; family Ixodidae; genus Rhipicephalus; species Rhipicephalus annulatus. Next base: position 417,633 of record WOVY01010919.1, on the reverse strand, counting down.
CGTTCCATCTTCAACTTTCGTTATCGTACCAATTCACTGTCAGTAATTCCAAGCGCAAGCCACGCCTACAGTGCACCGTTCTAGATGCTTCGGTATAGCAGTAGATTATTTTGTTAGGATTACGCCCACATTGTGAACATGACAGATTATTCTGGAACCTACGTCGCCACTAGCGATAACACTAGGATATTTGATGGCAAGTGTACAAATGCTGACACGCCTCGCCGCTGCCCTATTGCAATGTACTTCAAGCAATTAAAACTTCTGGACTCACCCTGAAGCCATAAAAGTGTCGTTTTGCATGCGAGTAACTCTTGTTTTTGGGATACGTGATAGGCAAGTCCGCAGTACGCCCCGACCTGCAAAAGACAACACCCAACGCTGCATTTCCGTCACCCGTCGACAAGAAGGCCGTACGTTGATTTCTCGGTCTCTGCGCCTATTACAGGCGTTTCGTGAAAAATTTCGCCCGCATCGCTGAGCCGCTCACTAACCTGACAAAGACCGATGTCAAGATCAAGTGAGAACCCCACAGGAGGAATCGTTTCAAGAACTTAAACGACACCTGCAGACACCGCCAATACTTGCTCATTTCGACGAAAACGCTGACACAGAAATCCACACCGACGCAAGCAGTTTAGGGTTCGGGGCCATCCTGGTGCAGAACATTAGCGGACTTGAAAGGGTCATCAGTTATGGGAGCCGGTCGCTATCTAAGGCAGAAGTTAACTATTCCACAACAGTAAAGGAGTGCCTTGCCATCATTTGGGCTACCTCCAAGTTTCAACCTTACATCTACGGCAGGTCTTTCAAAGTTGTAAGCGACATACATGCCCTTTGTTGGCTAGCCAAGTTAAAGAACCCTTCAGGTCGCCTCACACAGTGGAGTCTGCGACTTCAGAAATTCGACATCACCGCCGTTTACAAGTCGGGGCGAAGGCACTCTGACGCCGACTGCCTGTCTCGCGCCCCCCTTGACCCACTGCCGCAGGACAACGAGAACTGCGACTGCTTTCTGGGAACCTTAAGCGTCGATGAATTTGCAGAACGACAGTGTGCCGACCCTGGAATCAACGGCCTTGTGGAATATCTAGAGGGTAAAGCTGCCATTGTTCCAAAGATATTCAAGCGAGCACTGGCGTCGTTTTTTTTGCATAACGGCATCCTCGTCAAAAAAACTTTTCACCACATTGGGCCAACTACCTTCTCGTAGTACCTTTTTCATTATGTCCAGAAGTTTTAGATGCTCTACATGATGACCCGATGGCTGGACACCTCAGTATTTCCTGTACTCTCGTGAGAATACAGGAGATGTATTGCTGGCCACGACTTGCTGCATACGAAACTCGTTACGTCAAGACATGTCGAGACTGTCAACGACGAAAGACACCGCTGTCTAGGCCAGCTGGACTTCTCCAGCCTATCGAGCCACCTCGCCGGCCCCTTTCAGCACATCGGCATGGACCCAACGTTGATTTCCGGAAACAATGATCGCCGTTCCCAGCGTCGATTTCCGGAAATAAATGAATTGTTGTAGCTACCGACTACCTTACCCGCTACGCCAAGACAAGGGCTCTGCCCAAAGACAATGCCGCGAGGTAACAAAATTCTTTGTCGACAACATCGTCTTTTGTCACGGAGCTTCAGAGGTGGTCATCACGGACAGAGGTACGGCCTTTACGGTGCACCTAACTAAGGGAACCTTGAGGAGAAGCCAGACAAGTCATCACTGGACCACCGCCTATCACCCACAGACCAATGACCTCACCAAGCGTCTTAATAAGACCATCGCCGATATGGCGGCCTTGTACGTCGACGTCGAGCACAAGATGTGGATTGCAACCCTTCCATACGTGACCTTCAAGTACAACACGGCCGTCCAAGAAATGACGCAGATGACGCCGTACAAGCTGGTGTTCGCAAGAAGTCCAGCTATGATGCTCGATGCCGTGTTACCCAACGTCAGCGACGAAGAAAACATACGTGACTGTCTACCTACAGCGTGCCAAAGAAGCTTGACAACTCGCCCGCCTGTGCATCAAACATCAGCAGGCGTGGGACAGCCGCCGTTACAATCTTCGACGAAGCTACGTAGAATACCAGCCCGGCGACCGCGTTTGGGTATGGATACCGATACACCGACGAGGACTGAGGAAAAAACTTCTGCGACGCTACTTCGGACCGTACAGGGTAGTTCTACGTCTCGGCGCACTCGGCTACGAGGTTGTCCCCGACGACATCACGAACTCTCAACGGCGCTGTGCACGACCTGAAGTCGTCAATGTCGTTCACCTCAAACCGTTTTATGCACGCTGAGGAACATAATTACTGCGTTATTTGTTGTTTCTGCACAGTTATGCTTTATCCTACTGTATTTTTTTGCTTTATTGTTATTTTTGGTTACATGAGTCTGTCTCGCGTATTTTGTTTTAAGCATCGGGATGATGCCTTTTTCAGAAGGGGGTAATGCCGTGTTACATCCTTAAGTTTTGTATCGCGCGATTTCACTGTCGGTAATTGTAAGCGCAAGCCACGCCTATAGCGCACCGTTCCACAAGCTTTTGGATGCCAATAGATTATTTCGTTGAAATTACGCCCACTTTGTCAACATGACAGGTTATTCTGAAACCTACGTCACCGCTAGTGATAACACTAGAATATTTGATGGCAAGTGTATAAATGCCAACACGCTTCGCCGCTTGTCAGTTGAGCGGCGGCCGATGCTCCCTTTGCCGATATAAGTGCAAGTCTGCTACTGTGATCCGACTTTCCATTTGCCGGTACAAGTTCAACCAAATATACAGTTTATCCTTCAACGTACTGTCCGCTTCTTCGCGGACGTAAGGACCCCATGCCAATATGCTGCAAGTGGTTCTTGCCGCATCGCTCGTATTTCTTAGTTTTGATTTGTCCTAATCTAAGTAAAAAGGACAGCCACCACACAATACAAAAATAATTGAAACAGTTTCACTTACTGAACGTCGCGAAGACTATATATGCTTCATTTTGTTCTATAGTATAGTTTCGCCACCATCTAAACTGTCTAACAAGGTTTCGCGACGTTAAGTCAGCGAGGCGGCTTCAAATTTAAGGCTCGTAACGTATAGTGGATCGAACGTGAGTATAGTGAGGTTTTCCCAATTTCTGTGCAGACACCCACTAAGCCTGTTTTAGACAGTTCCTTTTTTAAAACCAGAGGAAAGTAGCGGGCTTGCTCAATTTCTGTGGCACATTCTCGCAGGGAGCTGCGTTACGCATCGGAGGGATTAATCTTAACTTTAAACAGCTCCGATGTTTAAAAATGGGCTTGCGGCTCTAATGATGCGAGCCTTGTTCACAATGCAATCGAGGCCGTGCGAGGAAAGCTTATTGAGTTTTTGGAATATAATGCAAGCAGTACGTGTAGATAATGGAAAGAGTTGCGTCGGGCCGATTGAGTGTGCTGTATGTAGTTAAGATATTCCAAGTGAAGAAATGAGGCCACTTTTTTATAGACCTACATTGGCGCTATCCCAGTTGATTTGGTAACTCAAGTTTAGTGTGTGCAGTATTATGTTAGAATACTAGAGTAGAATTAGAATAGACATTGTGAGAATTTATTTGTCCTAAATTTGATGTTCGGCTAACAACGTGTTTCAATTGGGAGTCTTTTCTTCCTCTTGCTCTGAATTTTTTTTAACCTTGATGTGGGCAGCTGGGTGAACTCTCATGTGGTTTAAGCCTCTTTGCCTTTCATGTTTTTATAAGCTTCATCTTTCCTCTACGTCATCGACTGACGCACCAAAATGCAAATTATGTGCGCACGTTAGTGCACAAACAATATATCTCAGCATCACGTATTACGTGGTTTGAATCAGGATGCTTTTAGCGCACTCTAAAGAATACGTTCGAGGGGGACCTTCACCGGGCTCTATACTCTGACATAATGGCGTTACATCAGGAGCGACACAGCACATCCGAGATCGTGTCTGGACAGAAACAACTGGGGGTTAAATTCTCCAAACTTTCCTTCATTTGTACATTCACTGTTCATTCATGCATTTCCTTTTATATATTCCATACCTTTGCCTTTAGCTCTAACACGAGTGCAAAACGTAATATTTTCTTAGAGCACATATGCCTTAGAGCCTTAACAGGAGTTGCATATATATACATGGTGTATATCACTATGTGGTACATCCAAACAATTCTATCTAATATAAATAACGCCACCACTTACTCTGGCGCTATGCGACCTTTCCGCTAACTGCAACCACGTTTCTGGCTGTTATCTGGGCTGTATGCGGCGCAAGACGCTCTAGAAAGCCACAGAATCCTCAGTGTTTTTCCTCTCACGAAGCCATCATTATAACCAACGTATTATGGCAAACTTAAAGACAAAATGGAAGTTTTTCAATTGGAACTTAACTAAATAACATGTTAGCAAGCATGAACAATCCCTTCTTCCAACAATTCGGCAAGAACATGATGGGCGACCAAATAACAATTGACAACGTTGAATCAAAGATTGCTGAGCCCAAGTAATAAAGTTTTTAAGAAAATACATTTAGTAATTCAAAATTACCTTCTTTTTTGAAAAGCCATCCATTCAAAATAGTTTAGATAGTAGTCTGTCCAGCATATAGCTGAGTGACGTAAGCTCGCAGGCACGCCGTATTCACGAATACAACTAGAACGGCGCAAGTAGAGCATATAATAAGAGAGGCACGTTTGCTGTGCTGAGGCGGTCATTAAAGGTATTGCCGTATTCGTTAATACCTTTCCTGAAAGATCTCTTTATGAGACATTACCTTAAGAAGTGGTTAAATCCAGTGCAGTTACAAGATATAATAATTTACTATTTGATGGTTTTGATGAGCCCCTTGCCTTGAATGCCAGTAGGTTCATGATAGTATCCACACTTCTGGACAGGCCATTGCCGTCTCGTGCTGTACGCAAAGAAGATGAATGCTTGCATGATTGATGTGTTCCTTACGGCTTCGCCTTAAGAGCAGCTTCAATCGTGCGTGAATTACAAGTAGTCCAACTTTCCATTCTACTGAAGATGACTGCTGAATCCTGAAAGTTTACTGATATGAGCTTAAGGAGGATAATATTAGCGGATTATAGCAGCTTCCTTCTTTTTTCTCTTGATCTTGCTGTTTTTTTTTTGTTTCTGTATTGCTGCTTTACAACATCTTGCCGTGCATGCTTGAAAATTGTATTGTGATTTTGCCCTTCCGAGGTGAGATAAATTTGGTGAACTATAATCACCCGCGAGTTGGTAAATTAGGGCTAGTAGATAATAATGCACCATTTTTTTTCAGTTTGAACTTGTGCTTATGCAAACCAAATTGGAAATAAAGGGACCCACGCCAGTGCTCAAACTTTCACGAGATGAGCTCGGGCCAGCCCAAGGGACGGATCACACACCGTTTATCTTCCTCTCGCACACACTTCCTAAGATAAATGACATACGTGCCATGTCATTCGCAAAAATTACCACGTAAAGGCCGAAACTTCCCATGTATAAATGGTCTGCCCTCATGCAGAAGCGAGGTGCTTGGCACTAACTTTTAACTCGCACTTCATCTACTCTGCCTTACGTCGCGGATTTCACCCGGGAGTGCAGCCTACCTCAGCCTCCAAGTTTCATCCTGATATCAGAGTGGACCTAAATCATCCACAGACTATGCGGCATTGCAAGGACTACTGACCGTACACGAACCGACGTCACATTTTCCGTATTCAGAAGCTATAAAAAGCAGCCATAGGCAGCTGCAACCCGCCACTTCAGAATGTGATTCTGAGGTGGGATGAGGTGAAAGAAGAGGCCTACCGCTAGTGCAATAACATCTCTTGCCTTCTCTTTGCAGGCTTTTTTTTTAAGTTGGGATAAATAGGTTTATTGCTCTTCGTGTGTCTCTCTTAACAAGAGAGCCTTGAGGTACGAGCCAGCTGTTCCTCTGTTTGCGTTTCATGATAACTGTATGTCTTCTGAGGTGGGTTCAGAAATGTGTTCAATCTTGTTCCATTTCAATGGTTTACATGCACAACAGAGGACTAGCACTAACAACAGAGTAGTCAGCGCTCGCACGGCGTCGATTTTCGCGCTCATTTTTTTTTCATTTAGAACCTTCTACAGCTTTTTTTTAAAGTGAGCACCTCGCACCCTCTTGATCACTCTTGCTCACTGTTTTGTGGATTATGGTTGTGGTTATGCATTTCATTTTTCAGAACTCTTTCATTGTATATATAGCGTGGAAATGGAAATCTCTCCCAGAAAGGGTGCTATAAAGGTAAGTGAGAATACCACCTGAGAAGATTAATAAAATAAAGCTTTATATTCACGTCACCGTACTTCCTGTAACACAGTTTTGGACTAGCTTTTAGTATTATTAGTATTACTTATTAAGTTAAGGCGAGTAAACGAGGTTCCAACATCTGCCACTGTTCAAGGTGTATGGACAGCATTTACGAATAGGTGTTTTGCCGTTTTCGTCTCGAAATGTTGAAGAGCTACCAGCGTACGATAAGTTTACTCTGTGTAAGTTTTTTATCTGATAACAAAAAAAACGGGCATTTCCTGTACGTCAATGACCTTGACAGCTCGGCGCTACCCGCTTCTAGTGTGATCCGCCTCTTTAGCTACGAAGGCTTTACTTGCGCTCATATGCACTAAATGGCCACTTCAAAGCACCGCGCAGCAGTCTAGCCTCTATGGCTACCGGCAGCCTGGCCTATATTTTACAGCGAAAGCTGTTACGGGATCAAAACTCGGGTCTCACGCAGCGCCGTTGTTGCCCGCAGCCGGTGTCCGTAACCACAACGCACGAAATTAGAAAAAAAAAACCTAGTACCAAGGACACAGTGTATCTTCAACCCGGTCTCCTGGGTGCAAGCCCAGTATTATACTATCTAGTCACGCCAGTGCTTGGGGCTTGCTGGCTAACTTGGCCTTAGGCAGGCTTGATGTCGGAAAGCAATGGCGTTCATACGACTTATAAAGTGTTTTAAAACAGCGAAACAACAAGCAGTCGTCGCACAATGCGAATAGCGTAACGAGTCGGTCGTGATGCTACAACCCATTAATAAGCTTTTTTTGTTCGGCTATTAACTGTGCCGCATACACCCTTCAGACATAATTTCTCATCGTTGTCAGCCACTGCATGGACAATTGGCACAAAATCCCTTGCAAGTGTTTAGGGGATAGCAGACTTCTCAGAATAATGACGAAAAATAGCATACTGAATGCCGGCACACTACGCTAAATTTTTTATTATTACCGTAGTGGGTATCAAGCAAGTGTGCTAGCAGCACTAACCCATTAAATGTTTAGAAAAGGCTTTGAAAGGCCGCTCTTCTAGCTTTCGCAGTGACTGTGCTGGGCCTTCCACGCATGCCTGGCGTTGTAATATGAAGGAAAACATCAGCAGGGCATGCAGAAATGAGCTTTAGGATTTGAAACGCATCAAAAGCTAGCTACTAAGATTTACTGTGTTGGCGGGCTTTGACAACTGTACGTTGACTTCCTGGTTCGGAAAAGAGGATCGTGGTTCCTCTCGCTGGACGACGCATTCACTACGTTTTTATGGTGGTAAAATTCAAGTCTACTTTTTAATATATGCTCACGAGGTTACTTGCGTGATAACCACGTGCGCTTATAGATGATGTCGCGTGTACTTTTTGTGAAATTTATTACGTGACTCTACTATAAACTGAAAACTGCTAATTTTCATTGTTGGAGTAAAACGTTTTTTACGAGACGTTTTCCTTTGTAACTTCTCAACTATAGATGAATTCGGAATGTAAATTAAAGGGCTAATTTTCTTTTCTTTTCAAATAATGATGTCTGTTAGAGGTCATAACCTTCCTTGTGAATCACACAGTGCTTGCACACTACGATCACTCTATAGCATATCGTCCGACATACCAGAGAGTTTCCTAATCTGTTTTTTATTGTCTATATTGTCACGTTTCGATGAATGCATAATAATTAAGGCCCCAGTAACAATACAATCAGGGGCAAAGAACTCCAGGTGGTCAAAATTTCTGGAGACACCTCATCCCCCCCCCCCTTCCCAACGCCGGCTTTATTATAAGTTGTTATAACGTTGCGCATAAAAGACACGGGCCCAAGGAGAGAAATGTAACCCATCGGGCGCGAAGGATCTCATTGTTGATTCATAGTTTTCGGGCGTACATCCCAACATTTACACTCTAGTAGTATTACACAAATTTTAGGCCCATAAATATACATGCTTTTCAGCTATATGCGGATAATTATGCTCACTTCGAAGTAATGACGTATCCCGAGCTCTGCAAGATGCTTCATATTTCATCTGGTTTTTCCTGCTGCCGATGCGAAACTAGAAAATTAATCCTTAGTATAAAACAGATGTCGTCTATACTCGCGGACAACTGTTTTTGGCAATGAAGGGAGAGCTACGGGGGTGGAGCTACTATACATGTACTCCTCCTCCAAGTAGTCCGGTTTGGCTCGAGTTTGGAATAACGGCCATGTTCAAATAATAATATTGCATTCAGTTTACTACGTCTCCTTAGACAGCCATTAGTTAGTGAAATTCGTCAGAAGTTTCTTTGGCGAGTCGTTCAAATGGCTTGAGGGAGGCGAGCGCTCACCGAAAGGTGGAAACGCCAATTTGACGGTGAGGTAAAACGAGCGACGTGAAACGGACGTAAAAGAAGCAAAGTTCTCATTAGTGGAAAAACGCGGGAATACACTGCATGAAGTAAAATAATTATGAACATGTCATAGTTGTGAGCTGCGTCTTCTTATAAACAACATCGCTCAGAAGATAAAGGGATGTTTTTTATATAATTTTCACGTGAATAATACGGGCGCAATCGTAGGACTATATACTTCCGTGGTGGCACAAGCCCAGTTTGGCTCTGTAACCTTCCCTTCATTGCCAAGAAAAGTTGTCAACGCGTATAGATAACTACCGATTTTCACCATGTCATGCTTTCGCTTATGCAAACGTTCCTGAAATACAGCGCCTAAGTGTAACCACAAGAAGACTGGACTAAACAGGAGTAAAGGAAAACTGTCAGGTGTAATAGGTGTCAGGTGTAATAACTGCAAAGTGCCATTACGGAGGAAGAGCAGCGTCTCAAAATATCACACTTTTGTTGGCAATAAGGATGACATATCGACAACGTCACGAACTGCAAGTATGAGCCTCCTAGGACAGAGCACCACTCGTGGTGGATAGCGATGAGACTTTTCTAATATTGTACAATAACATCAAATCGCCCCTGCACGACTTTTAACAGTAATTGTGAAATGTGTTCATTAACAGCACTCCTTGCCTCACTAATCGACTACCACAAAAAATGTTGACAATCCGTAAAGTATGAGTGTAGTTACGTGAACTTGTCCACGCTTCCAGTGTTTTATCTTTCTTTGCGAGCGTGCTGAAAGCTACGGAAGGGAGGGATGGCAGGGGGCAAGAAGTGTTCTTTTGTCAATGCATGGCGCGACCATAAAAACTGCATTTCGTTCTTTAAAGGCGCGGCTTATTTTCATTGTGGTTGGGGCCACGCGCGTGTGCTTGCATGTGACGGTGTCCCAGATTGGCCACGGTGAGCATCCAGTTCACGATCCTAAAATCAGCCAATAGCTGTGGACATTGGGTTCATGATATGGCCATTTGGGCTTATGACATAATTTGTTGAAGGAAGAACGAACGATTTGTAGGTGATTTTGACAAATAAAATCTAGGCCGCGTGCTGGGCTACAATATCTTCTGGCTCACGTGTTCTCAGAAGCCTCGAAAACCAATTGTAACGTTTTTGGACCATGCGGGAAAAAATGTTGCAAGGTACCTTTAGCTCTTTTTTTAGTTATAGAGCGTACACTGCGAGGCTCAACCGAAAACCTTTATATAAGGGTATGATGTATTGATAATAGCTTGGAAACGATTCCTTACCCTCCCCCCCTCCCATCGCATAGTATTAGGAATACTTTCGAATGCGTTTGACGCCTGCCAGAAATAATAGGTTAAAAGAATGTTTCACAAAGTAGTGACAGGAGCAAATACATAGCAAGCGTCCTATTTCCTTTTGACATTTTATCTCAACGCCTCCATTACACGACAGAGAGAGACTACCGGGGGAGATAGCCGTATAGTTTTCTGCCCAGAACGTTATTTCGCGTGTTTTAAATGGTGCGTTGTTTTCTTTCACAACTTGACGGTCTTTATGGGCTGTGTTACCTACCCACACACATGGTCGCTCACGATTTCTCTCTGTACGATTTGGAACTAGTGATCTTTCTACATATTGTAGCGATGCTGAGGCAGACAGGCTAAAAAACAAGCAACTTTATTAGTGGCATGCATGCAGAATTTCCTGTCGCATGGCTGTGGGCACGACTAGTAAAAACGTTTCGCCATTAGGTTCAAAGTTCCTCCTGTAAAGGACACTTCCTCGAAGGCAGAACGTGGAGAGCCCTCTGGAGAATATGCGAGGAACTTGAACATCGAGACCCCGCAGGTGTTGTATAAGCGCCAGCAAATCCGGGTCATCTCGTTGTTGTTGAGCGATTTCGGATGCGTCGACAACGCCTACAAACGTGAAATCTTCCTCTTCATGTACACTTGGATCGACGGGAGAGCGTGACAGGCAGCCGGCATCACTGTGTTTCCTTCCAGATTTGTATACGACCGTAATGTCTTACTACTGCAGCCTAAGGCTCCATCTGGCTAGTCGACCTGACAGAGCTTTGAGATTTGCTAGCCAGCATAGAGCATGGTGTTCACTGACAGCTCTGAACGGTCTACCATAAAGGTAGGGTCGAAACTTATTTCTTGCCCAGATGACTGCGAGGCAATTTTTTTCAGTAGCAGAGTAGTTTGCCTCAGCTTTCGAGAGTATGCGGCTGGAATAGGCTAACACTTTCTCTTGACCATTTTGCCACTGGACCAGGATGGCGCCGAGGCCGACATTGCTGGCATCGGTATGGACTTCAGTGTCGGCTGTCTCATCAAAATGGGTAGTCAACACAGAATCTAAGCGTGTTGTCTTTCTTCTTAACGGGCAGTACGGGGGACGCCCATGGACTATTCGAAGGCTGGATGACATCATCCGAAAGCATTTCCTCCACTTGCTTCATAATGATTTCCCGTTCTTTCTGTGACACTCGATATGGATGCTGGCATATAGGCCTCGTGTCGTCTTGCGTTATAATTCTGTGTTTCGTAATTGACGTGCGCTGGACCTTCGAGGCAATTGAAAAGCAATAAGAGAATTGTTTTACTAAGGCGTTAATCTGTTTCTTTTGACTGTCCGGAAGGCTCTGGTTGACGGTTACGGATGTGTCGATGTTGCAGGCCACTGGTCGAGTGGTTGACGTGGTTAAGCTGCATAGTTCTGTCGCCATACAGAAGTCGTGTAAATAGGCAATAGCCGTGCATTGAGCGATCTGTTGAAGTTCATTGGACAAATTCGTAAGTAGGACATCTGCACTGCCATTCTTCAAGTGAACAAGACCCCGAGCTACGCAGACACCTTTTTTCAAAAACAGCCCTACATTTGTATCCGCTATGCCTTCGCTGTTGTAAAATGCGTCATTCTCTACGAGCACCATTATACTGCAGCGTGGCGGCACAGTTACGTCATCATGAACAACGCGTAGAGCAGTTAGGCGTTGCTCCTCGGATTCCTCTACAGGTATAGCTCGTTCAGTCCAAAACGACACGCTGGACCTACGCAGGTTAGTTACGGCGCCATTAGCTCGCAAAAAATCCATTCCTATAATGAGGTCTCTTGAACATTCTGGTAGCACAATGAAATCGGCAACGTAAATAAAGCCCCGTATTTCAAGTCTTGCGGTGCATCTGCCAAGGGGCGTAATAATGTGACCACCTGCCATGCGTATCTGCGATCCACTCCACTGTGTCACAACTTTGTTTAGCTTCTTAACCATCTTGTGACTTATTACTGAATAATCAGCACCGGTGTCGACTAAGGCATTCAGCTCCCATCCTTCTATTCTCAACCGCAAATCTTAAGTAACGCTTTCGTGGTTGCACCCATTTACCGGAAATACACCGTCGTCGCCCTCAAGCCATATTGGAGGATCTTCGTAATTGATGTTATCAGCGGCCTCACCTCCACAGGTCTCTTGCTTCAGTTTTCCGGGAGTGCACTTCAAGAGCGATGACCAGGCTACCTTGAAGGTGCACGTGGGCTGGATGACCGGTAGAGCATAGGCGATGGTGACCGTGACCAACGTTGGCGTAGAGGACGCGAGTTCTGGCGCGTGGACAAGTACTCCTCAATCTCCGCTGGTCGTTCGCCGTTTCGGGGGCACGGTGCATACGACGGGAAGCCTCTTAATCCAGCCTGTCGGTAAGGGCAGAATCTGTACAAATGACCCGCTTCGCCACAATTAAAACAAAGAGGCCTGCGCTCGTGATCACGCCAGACGTCACTTTCCTGGGCCTAGGCTCCACATAGCGATGCGTGCTATGTGCTCCTGGGGGCAGATAGGTAGCCGTTGGTTCCCGTGGACGAGGTGCGCTGCGTGCTGTAGATGGGAGAGGAGTCGCCGCCATCGCAATTGCTGCATTGTTGTGTACTGTGGGTTGTCGGAGAACTTCAGAGTACGTTCGGATAGGTCGAACCGGCTGCAGCTCACGCTCCGGTTCTCGTATGACTTGCCTCAGTTCGTCTCGAACAACGTCTGTAACAGATAGTGCAGTTGGAGTCTGCGGCACTTGCAGTCTGCTCAGTTCTTCCCAAATAATTGATCTAATGAGCTCTCGCAGGGCTTCAACGTCGTTTCGCACGCCACCAGAGAATACCTGTGCAGATGCGCAGTTAAGATTCCGGTTGTACTGCCGAGCGTGCTGTTCCAGTGTTTTTTCGATGGCCGTCGCTTCCGAATAAAACTCAGCAACTGTGCTTGGAGGGTTGCGGACGAGAACGGCGAACAGCTCTTGCTTCACTCCGCGCATTAGATGGCGCACCTTCTTATCTTCAGCCATGTTGTAATCCGCACGCTTGAACAGACGGACCATGTCCTCAATGCACATGGCAGCACTCTCGCTTGTGAGCTGGTTCCTGGATTGAAGAGCAGCTTCCGCTTTTTCTTTTTGGTCCATGTTCGCGAACGTAGCCACGGCTTGTCGTCAAAATACCTCCCAGGTAGACAACGAGGTTTCATGGTTCTCAAACCATGTCTTTGCGAAGTCTTCCAGGGCGAAGTATACGCGACGGAGCTTCTCTCTTTCGTCCCATTCATTCAAGCTCGCCACTCTCTCGAACAGGTCCAGCCAATCTTCAACATCCTCGTACGAGTCGCCGTGGAATACTGGCGGCTGGTGCGGTTGGCTAATGAACACTTGTGCTGGTGTTACCTGGGTAGTCATAATGGTGGCATCCATAGTTTGAATTCGCCTTGGTGTGAAGTGAAGAGGACCGAACTCAGGTGAGTCACCTCGAAGACGGCGACTTGCCCTCTGGTGTACAGGAGTCACTTCCACGGAGTTGATACGCTGGTCGTCAGGGCTACGCTGTCTTGAGCTCGCGGGGCTTCGATTTATACTCAGCACCTCCACCAGAAATGTAGCGATGCTGAGGCAGACAGGCTAAAAAAAGTGAAGACAGTATGTTAAAAAAAAGAAGGAAACCAAAGATTTAGATAGTGAGAAAAAAGAATCAACAACAAAGTAGACACCAATAGCTACAACTTGATATCGGGAGCCGACCAGACAGCTGGTTTTGCCAAACCCGGTTAATTTGGTATGTCACGGATTTATCCAGAATTGAAAATTACTTTTCGACCCGTTTTTTTGAGTATCTGATAACGTGGGCTTTATGTTCAAAAACGTTTAGAGTCTTGAATAAAATTACACACCACATCGAATGCATCTCTGTGGCAATTTCCGAGAACAGAGGCACCAAAACTTAGAACATTTTCTGTGGTTAAATTTAAACCTAGCTTCGCAAATGGAATATCTAAAAGTCGTTTCCTAATTAATGCATATTTACGACATGAGGCAAAATAATGTTCAATAATTTCTGATTCTTCGCAGAACGGACAAAGTGGGGAAAGTGTCAGACCAGCTCTGTGTAAATAAAAATTTGGTTGGCGGACACGGCACCGGAATCTGGTGATTATAATTTCAAGTTTTTTGACGGACTCCACTGGGCTTTCCATGGAAATTTGAGGTGCTGATAATCTGTCGATTGTGTGATATTTTCTAAACTATCTCTAAAAATAGCGAATTTCCTATATCTAACCCCTGATAATATCTAACTCGGGAGGTACTGAAATTACTCGTCCATCGAGAGATGCTCGTGCCAAAGCATCTGCCAATTTATTTAATTGTAATCCGCAGTGACCTGGGACCCACACTAATTTGAGGAGTTTTAAATGCGGCGGTGCCAATGTGTGGAACGCTGCTAGGGCACGAGATTGTTCAATGGTTGTCAGAGCTGCACACACCGAAAGTGAGTCTGTTAGGATAATTGCAGTGGTCTCGGTCGTAGGAATTTTACGAAGAGCTAAAATAATAGCTACTAGCTCGGCTTCAAATATAGGAGTGAAATCTGGAAGCCTTACTAAAAAAGACCAGCTGAGGAAGTCGGACGCAATTCCTACGCCTGCCTTTTCATTGTTGACAGACGCATCTGTAGCTATTACATTTTTTGTTTCTGCATGTACCAAGTAATCGTTTAATGTAGTGGTCAAAAATCTAAGAGATTTCAACTTGACTTGTGGGGGGAAGATTTTATCGTACTCTATTCTAATGTTGATGGTTGAGGAATTAGTTTCAATTACTGGGCTAATGTCTACATTTATGCAATCTAGTTTCTTTTTAACGAAAATTATCTGAGAGGTATGAAATCGAGGCCAATGTGCAAGAAAGAAAGAGTCAGGGTCGCTGATAAATACGTACTCTGATCTTCGCGCCAGTAAACTGTAGAACATTAAGAAGGTTTGAACCGTTAGAATGCGGAATCGACAGAGCAGTGTTGGCAATCGTGCTTCTTGATACAATACATTATTCGCCACGAACCTGGGAAGTCCCAGGCATATCGCAGGGCTTCTTGCTCTAACATTACTAGTGGTTTAATTTCATAACCAGTGGCCCCCGAGAATAATACACACCCCAATTTCAATATTGGTCGCACATACATTTTATATATCATTAACATCGTGTGTCTGCGCAGCCCGTATTTTCTGTTGCTTAACCTGCGTAATAAACCTAACGCCCATTGTGCCTTTGCTGTTATATATTCAATGTGTGGGCTCCTATTTAGCTTTTCATTATAAATGATTCCTAAGTACTTGACTGAATCAACTTGTGGAATAGGTTCCCGATTATACAATACAGAAATTGAAACTGTATCTGCTATAGGAAACACCAAGAGCGCACTTTTACTGATGTTCATTGACAATGAAATGGATTGCAACCAAATTTCTAGTGTATTAATATATCTTTGCAGTTTTCGATGTAGTGAGTAAATGTCGCTCTCTGCAGCGAAGAACGCGATATCATCTGAATAAATGTAGACACTGACATCCTGAACAATTGGAATAGAGCTCATCAGTATATTGAATAATTGGTGAGATAGGACGGACCCTTGGGGAACACCATGTTTCTGTTTGAATTTATACGAACAACAGCCATACTTCACGCAATACCATTCCCTTGATTTTAGGAATTCTGCTATCCACTCAGTAATATACTGAGGAAACTTTAGACTCTGCAAGGTGGTCAGTAGAATAGAGTGCTCGACAATGTCGTACGCTTTAGCTATGTCGAGAGTTACTAATGCGGCGTAATGTTTCCTTTTACGAGCAAGCTGTATTCGACTTTCTAATTCTGCATGGGCACACCAAATTGAGCATTCACAAGGAAAACCAATTTGATTTGGCTTTAATATGACCTTATTCGTCATCAAGGAGTTTATTCGGCCCTTTAGAACCCTCTCTATTAGTTTAACCATGTTCGAAGTTAGTGAGATGGGTCTGATATTTTCCATGGTAAAACCTAATCCTTGCTTTTTTAATAATGGGATTACCTTAGATATTTTCCAGTCATACGGTATCCAGGCATTCTTTAAAGAGTAGTTTATAAGATTGAGGACGTCGCCGGGGGATAGCTTGAATAAAATTTTATTCATAGGAACTGTGATTCCATCTGGACCAGGAGCTGACGATGGTAGATCTCGAATGACTTTTGATGCTTCAGACAGCGTTACGTTTTCGAAGTCAGTGCTTATGATAGACTTTTGCCAGTTGAAAGCCATAATCGAAGAAAATCTAATTTCTAGACGTCTGCCAATTGACTCTAAAGAGTTCTTCGTTTCTTTCAATGATAGTTTTTCCTAATCATTATTTATAGTAGACGGCAGGATTTTGTGAGATCGCATATATTGAAATAAAGCTTTCTTATTTTTGGATTTCGAGAGAAAATTGAAATGTTTTTTATCATAATCTTCTTCAGCTTGGGCTACCGTGTGTTTAAATACAGCGACAAGAAATTTATAATCTGACCAGTTCTTAGGGGACTGATTATGTATTAGCTTCTTCGAAGCTCCCTGTCTTCGTCTGTCATCTCGTGAACAGTTGGAATTCCACCAGGGGCTATAGGGTATTCTCTTCGCCGATTTAACAGCAAATTCAGCGTTCTTGTATGCCCTTTTGATTACTGCGCTTATTTTCATAGGTTTAGTGTCATCTCCATCGTGAGAACGAGCATCTAAAGCAGTTTTTAGGTCGTGTTGAAAGTTTGCATAATTTAAATAGGTTCGGGCATGGAAGCATGTTGGTTAGACGGGGCAAGCGATCTCGAACATTATTGGAAAATGGTCACTGTTGGAGGCGCAATCAAGGGCTGTCCACAATGTACTAGCTATGGCCGAGCTTAGAAAGCTTAAATCTAAGGCGGAGCGTGAAAGACCTCGAATAAATGTGGGAGTTCTAGCGTTAAGGCACAATAAGTTGTTGTCTACCGACCAGTCCCACAACCGTTGTCCACACTGATCTGTTCTAAAACCCCAGCCGGTATGGTGAGAGTTGAAGTCACCAACTGTAATTTTTTCTTTACAGCCTGCATTAGCAGCCATATCTAACAGTCTCGTGTCTTGAACGCCTACAGGAAAGTAGACGTTTATTAGCGAGAAAGGCAAGTATCCTGGCAAGGTAATATCTAATGCGAAAATTTCGCATTCAGAAGACATACATCTGTATGAGTTTTTGACTTTTAAACTAATTTTATTGTTGATAAAAAAAGCTTAACCTCCACCTTTGGATGGACGGTCTAGACGAAAGGTATGGAAGTTGGGTAGGTGAAATACATGATGTGTGGATAGCCAAGTTTCTTGTAATGCAATAATAGTCGGATCGAATTTGGAAGACAAGTATAACAGATCTGTTATGGCTGAGTGAAGAGATTGGCAATTCCAATGTATAATTTTAATAGACCCTATTTTTTCGTTAAAATGGTTTCGGCAATCACCTTATCTAAAATACTTTCTTTTAGAAAATCGGTTTTTGAAAGGTTGTCTTTCTGGTATTTCTTGCTTTTTACATGTTTCGGCGAGCTAGGTTTTTTCGATGCAGGGGATCTAGAACGCTTTAGGTATTTGAGATCTATGTCCATATCTTGTGTGTCCTGAGAAGCTTCCTGTGCACTCTCGCTTTGCCTCTGTATCGTGCTGGGTCATGCTGACCATGACTCATGATGCGCACTCCGGTGCGCACCGACCGATTATGCCTAATATAAGCGGCGACAATAAACCCGGCAAGGCATTGCTGCATCCTGCTTCATCGGTGACCGTCTCAGTCTTTGATGAGCCTACCTGGGTCTGATACATGGTGTCAGAAGTGGGATCGACGGCGGATGCTACCACATCGCTTCGCCGGTGCCGACAATCATGGAACTACTGAAGCCACCGGACCGACTATGCCTGACAGGAAATGTTCAGAAGAACTGGCAGCTTTTTAAACAAAAGTTCGAATTGTTTCTACAAGCAACAGAGCCAGCTACACGACTGACAGAAGCTGCTAGAACAGCCAGGCTCCTGACTGCTGCTGGGGACGACGCTTTAGAAGTCTTCAATAACTTTACATTCGCAGAAGGCGAGAACAAGCAAGACTACCAGACTGTGGTAAAGAAATTTGAAGAGTACTGTGCAGAGCAGCAAAACGAAGTCTACGAAAGATATGTCTTCAGGACAAGGACGCAAGATGAAGCTGAACCAGTGGAACATTTCATAAGAGACCTGCGCAAGCAAGCAAGGTATTGCAACTTCGGTCCGCTTGCTGACTCGATGATACGCGACCAAATCGTATTTGGCTCCTGGAACACTAAACTGAGGGAAAAGATGCTACGCGAGAAGGACTTGACGCTCCAGAAGGCCGAAAAAATCTGCAAAGCAGCAGAGCTCGCGAACAAGCAAAACGAAGCATGGCAAGGTAACGAAGCAAGAGTGGACGCCACCGAAAAACGTTACCTACATCGCACCCAAGGCCGGAAAGCTCCTGTCCAGTGCTGCAAGTGCAATCGAAGACATGAGCCTAGGAAATGTCCCGCCTTTGGCAAAATATGCCGCGCCTGCGCAGGCCGAAATCATTTTGCGGTTTGTTGCAGAAAGTATGAGGTCGACGAAGCACAAGAGGAAAAGGAAGACTTTGCAATCTTGGACGTCACCGTGTGCGGAATCCAGAAAACAGATTGGATTGTTAAGGCCCAAGTTGGACAGCAAGAAGTTGCATTCAAAGTAGACACTGGTTCCCAAGCCAATTTATTACCACTGTCAGTGTACAAAAGATTCCGAACGAATCCACCCCTCAGGGCAAGTAATTCCGTTTTACGATCCTATAGCGGAAACGCTATCATGCACTACGGAGTGACAACTCAGGTGATTACGATCAACGAGCGTCGGTGCCTTGCAGATTTCTTCGTTGTGAAGCGGGGCCAGAGTATATTAGGTCTCGAACTGGCTGAATCTCTAGCACTTGTCTCCAGGGTGGTTGATTTCGTAACCACTGAAGGGATGACTCCAATGACGCAACGGTCTCTCCCAACGACGCAGAAATTCAGCCACCTCTTCGAAGGCACTGGGTGCGTGAAGCGGCAATATCGTATGGTACTACATGACGATGCGGTTCCAGTGATCCATGCAGCGCGACGCGTTCCTTTGGCCTTACGGGAACCCCTACAGAAAGAGCTGGTGCGCATGGAACAGGCGAACATCATCTGCAAGGTGGACGAACCAACTGATTGGGTAAGCCCGCTTGTTATTGTAAGAAAAAAAGACGGTAGCCTCAGGGTATGCATGGATCCAAGAAGCGTAAACGCATGCTTGAAACGCGAACACTACCAGATGCCACAACGCGAAGACATTGAGGCGGAGCTGTCTGGTGCGAATTTCTTCAGTCGACTAGACGCTAACGCAGGGTTTCACCAAATTCCCCTTGATGAACCTACCTCAAAGATATGCACGTTCGCCACGCCGTTCGGGCACTACCGATTTCTTAGACTTCCATTTGGCATTGCATCTGCCCCCGAAGTCTTCCAGAAAACACTGAGTGAGATTTTTGACCATTTACCCGGAGTTAGAGTGTACATTGATGACATTCTCGTGTGGGGAGCAACCAAGCAAGAGCATGACAGTCGCCTTCAAGCCGCTCTATGCGCAGCCCAACGCGCAGGGCTAACATTCAACAGGGCGAAGTGCCAGTTTGGAGTGCAGAAGATAGTTTTCTTGGGCGATGTTATCAGCTCAGCAGGAATTCGTCCAAATGCAGCTCTTGTATACTGTTTGAGCAAAATGCCCGTACCAACTGAAAAACTTGCCGTACAACGTATGCTTGGAGTAATAAACTATTTTGGAAAATATGTGCCAACTCTCGCTGATAGAACGAAGCTTCTTCGAAGCCTGATACGGAAGGACACCGTATTTGACTGGACCGAAAAACACGCTCAGGAATGGCACGCAGTCTGCGAAGCGCTGCGCACTGCCCCGCTCCTCGCTATATTCGACCCCGCGAAAGAGACAAAGATAACGGCAGACGCATCTAAGGATGGCATAGGGGCCGCACTGCTCCAGCGACACTCCAGTGGCTGGCGTCCTATCGCCTACGCGTCACGAGCCATGACCGACGTTGAAAAGCGTTATTCTCAAATAGAGAAAGAAGCGATGGGTATAGCATACGGTTGCGAGAAGTTCCACCAGTTTGTGTACGGTAGGAAAATTGTGATCGACACCGATCACAAACCGTTGCTAGCCATTTCGTCCAAAGATATCGGGAACATGCCCCCAAGACTTCAAAGATTTTTTCTGCGCTTATTAATATACGACTATGTTCTACAGTTTGTTCCAGGCAAAGAATTGGTCCTTGCTGACATGCTCTCAAGGGCCACACCGTCAGAGCGTGAAGACACAGTGGATTTTGGCGACATTCAAGTACACGCAGTGGCCGTTTTGTCATCTTTAGTGAGTGAAAGAACGAAACAGCTTTTGTCTCGGGAAACATCTAACGACCCGGAGCTACGTGCGGTAGTAGAAAGCTTGTCGTTAAACAAAGACTTCGAAGGAACACTCAAGCCGTTCGCCTCTGAACTTTCAGTTGTCGACGGAATTCTTCTGAAGGGCTGTAAAGTAGTTATACCAAAGAAACTGCGTCCAGAAACCCTAAGCCGCATTCACGAGGGCCATCTTGGTTTAAATAAGTGCAAAGCTAGGGCACGGCGTTTAGTATTTTGGCCTGGTTTGAACTCTGACATTGCTGACGTTGTACGGAATTGTGCTGTCTGTAAAACCTATGCGTACAAGCAACCGGACGAGCCCCTCTTGCTACGAACCCCTCCTGATCACCCTTGGTACCGAGTGGGCGTAGATCTTTTTTGTTATGCTGGAGCCACGTACCTTGCTGTTTTTGATGCCTATTCAAATTTTCCAGAAGTTGAAAAACTCGAGGAGACATCGGCAACTGCGGTTATCGACAAGCTGGCAGCCATCTTTGCAAGGTATGGAATACCGATGGAAGTCTGCACAGACAACGGCCCCCAGTTCGCAAGTCACCAATTCGCCACGTTCTCCAGACGGTACGATTTCAAACATATAACTTCGAGCCCAATGTTTCCACGTTCCAACGGGCTAGCAGAAAAGGGTGTCCAAATTATAAAGCGGCTGCTTAAGAAGACTGGGACCACACATGAAGATTTTTGGCTTGGGTTACTTGGTTACCGCTCTGCTCCCTTGCAGGATGGCCGGTCGCCGGCGGAACTTCTGCAGGGCAGGCCTCTACGCACTAGGATCCCCGACTTCAACCTGCAGCCCAAGAGTCCTGTAAAAAAGCGCCAGCAGACGTCGTCTGGACGACCGCTGAGACCACTCCTACCGGGAGACGTGGTTCGCGTGAAAGGCCAGGCTTGGTCTCAAAAGGCTAAGGTATTGGGAAAAGTAGCCCCGAGGTCCTACAACGTCGCAACAGGAGAGGGGAGAACGCTGCGGCGTAACCGCCAACAGCTGCTGGCAACCTCGGAGCCATTTACGTACTCCAGCGACAGTGACACTGACGTCGGAGATGATGACGCAGAAGAGCCTCCACATCAGAGCCCGCCTCGCGTGACTTCGCCGGCACCTAGAAGATCCTCGCGCATTAGGGAGGAACCAAGACGTTTAGCATACGGCCCCAACTTTGCTCAAATAGTTTAGCGGCTAGTTCCGGCGGAATACTGTTGAATTTGTATTTTTTCTATCGCATTGCACTTCTTTTTTACGCCTTGTTAAAAAAAAAAAAGGATGGGAGATGTATCGTGCTGGGTCATGCTGACCATGACTCATGATGCGCACTCCGGTGCGCACCGACCGATTATGCCTAATATAAGCGGCGACAATAAACCCGGCAAGGCATTGCTGCATCCTGCTTCATCGGTGACCGTCCCAGTCTTTGATCAGCCTACCTGGGTCTGATACAGCCTCTGAATGCCTTCTCCAGAGGGCTCTGCAGACTGTGCATCTGGTGGAGTTATCTCAGATTCTGCCTCACTTGTCGGGTGTGCAGACTCAGCATTTTTTACAGCCGTACTTATATCTATCTGTGCTCCATAGACTTGTGCGATTTGGTTATTCACAATGTGCGACAGCGACTCACATAGGGTGGTAGCAAGGCGTTGCATAGCCTTATCCACAGTCTTCTCGATCATGTCCGCAATTGATTGAGAAAAGGATGCTTCCATTGCTATGTTATGGCAGGCTCCGGCATATCCTCGAGTTCGAGCTTGGATTTCAGCAATGGCATCCTTTCGGGAGCATCGCCTTCTGTCTACAATTTCGAGGATTTGAATTTCACGTGCAATGGCTGAGCAGTTTGGGTTGTCAGCGCAGTGTGCTTCATGGCAAAGACAGCACTTTTCTTCATTACTTTTACAGTCGTTTGAGTTGTGCGTCTCACCACAAATTCTTCATCTAGGTACTGACCTGCACCCTTTCACTGTGTGCCCATAACGCCAACACTTAATACACTGTAGGGGACGAGGTGATAGTGGCTCCACTCTGTATATTAAAGGCCACGCTTTGATTTCGGTTGGGCGATTCGACCTGGCAAATGTAGCAATCACGGACTCCGTTGGGACCTTGATCTTGTCCACAACTCGACTACATCTATAGATAGCTATCACACCTGCTTCTGAAAACATATCTAATATCTCAGTTGTGGTCAAGTTGACATCGACACCCCGAACGAGGCGTCTGACGCAAGCTAGGTGAGGTGGATTGAATGCGCTCACCGGGTTGGTAGCGAATACCGAGCATTTTAGTAGGTCTCGAACACAGAGCTGGTCAGACGAGAAGCAAAGAATGCCACCTTTGCCGAACTGCCTGACCTCTGTGATGCTTTGGTAGTGAGTTGTAGCGGCTCTCAACTCCGTCTGAATCATTTTTGGATTCTTCATCCGTATGATACCATCGTTGCTTGGGACCAATGCCACAGGAACAGATGAGATGCCATTGCGTAAAAAATAGTCCACTGGCAATTCCTGCGAAGGAAGAGAAGCAGACGAGAGGAAAGCCCCTGGTCCAGGTGAGGAAAACGGCATCTGCCTGGTCTTACTATCTGAAAATACACTCACTAATCAATTAGGACACTATAGAAACGCTTACGAAAAAAAAAGAAAAAACAAAATCAATCACAACTACTGAATTCTTGGCCAAACCCTCAGAGCAGGCAAACGTCAGTCGCTGATCCTCACACCAACTCGAGCTGTGGTATCACAGATTCATCTAACTTGCTCTTCCTTGTTGTTGGAGCGCACAAACGTGTGGCGCATGCCAGCCGGGTCTTGCTGGTGCTCTTGCCATGATGATTGCGGCGGCTACTTGAACGTGGCCAATCTGACGCGGCATTATCTTCAGTTCAGTGCCGCTCGACGCGTGTGCGATGCTTCCCGAGGTTGGTTGGTTATGTCCTGCATGTGCGTAGCTTGTTTTCAATCATGCTCGTGCGTTAGAAGCCTGAAAGAAGGAAGGAAGGAACAGGCGAGAGAGAAGATGTGGGTGTGGTAACATGTGTAGGTTCACTCGCATATTACCATGCACTAGAACAAAGAATGGAGGAGATTGAAATATGTATATAAAAATAGAGAGGGGGAGAACATGCGCGCAAAACTGTCATAGCAGCACGCTGAATAATCCCGCGCATTTCACGTAGAAACTAAGTGCTGCTTACACATCTTGTGAAGTTAAAAGTAAGTTATGACGTTTCAAACAAGTCAAAGGAAACGAGCCACAAAGGCCGCGATGACGTGCGCTTGTGTGTATAGTTCAGCAGACGACAGTTGTCATATCTGGCAAGCACGTCATTTGTAGTGAAGTTCGAGCCGATGTTTGGCTTACTTTGTTCAACTGCAACTAGAATATACAATGACAACCGAAAGAAACTCATCTAATTCAAACGGCGCTCTTAACCATCAGCTGCCGACTTATCACAGCAGTCTTCTATACGACTACATCTCGCAGCCGCAGCAGCAGATACGAAGTGTAAAAAGGAGTCATTGTTTAAAGAAAGTGTGCATGACAGAGCGGTGACTTGGGGCTCCGCTTGTTTTATATGGTTGCTTTAGGAGGTTGTGTGTCTCTAAGCGGCTTGTGCTATAAAAGGCTTGCAACACCGCCTGCAAAGAACGCCATACGCGCTACATTTGTATACTCCCGTGTGTTTTCACCAAAGCAGTGGGACATAGTGCCTCTTCGAAAGCAACCTTTACCTAACAATCAACTGCAGTGCCTCTGATTAAAACGCAATTAAAATCTCGTGTCGCAAAAATTTTGTTGTCAATGATGGCTTCGATGTTTGCTCCATTGGTTGCGCACACAAATACTGCGTTTTATATAAGAAAAAAATGTGACAATTGTAAATAATGAAAATCATGACCCAGAGCCCGAATGAAACCCAGAGAGAGACGGAGAAAGCTTTTTATTGAAATAAGAATTTTCAGCCAGCCTATATTTGCCTACTTCTTATTCTGCAGTGAGAGGGGAGGAGGGCGAAAGATCCCTTGGAGGATGCGGGCATAACAAAACCAGGATTTTATGTTTTATTCACATATTTAACCCCGGCCTTCGGCGTGGCAAGCAGAAGTTAGTCCAGAGTCATGACAGGGCTTCAACCTGTTATATAAAAAATTTGGCTGTAAAAATTTTATGTATTGATTTTGCCCAGTCTGAAGGAAAATAGAGATAGGCAGCCTTCTTTCGAAAGCTAGAAGAGTGGCCTTTCAGAGACTTTTCTAAACACTATTTTGGTAACTGCTACAAGCACACTTGCTCGGTACCCACTACGCCATATATAATCATAATTGTGTGTAGTGGGCCAGCATTCACAATGCTATGCTTCGTCATTCTTTGGAGAAGCGTGGTATCCACTGCAAGCGTGTAAGAAATTTTGTGCATTTTTTTAAGCCGTGGCTCACGGTGATGAAGAAATATGCGGGAAGTGGGTATGCGCTACAGTTAATAGGTGATCAAGAATAAGGTATTATTAAGTTGGATCATCGGATGACCCACTCGTTACATAATTCGCATTGTGTGACACCTGACTAGTCCATTGATGTTCTAAAACGCTTCATGTCTCATACTGCGCAATTTTTGGGGGTGACATCAAGCCTGCCTGAGGCCAATTTAGAAACCAGTTTCAAGCACTGTCGTGGCTCATTGGTAGACTACTGGGATGGCCCGCAGCGTACCCGCGGGTTTTGAATCCCATTGTGTCATTAGTATTTTTATTTACTAAGTTTTTTTTTCTTTAGATGGTGGTTATGGTGTCTGGCGGCGGCGGCAGACAAAATACGGCGCTGCGCGTGACCCGTATTCTGATCTCATAACAACTTTCAATGCAAAATTAGGCACAGTAATAAATATTATACATACACATACAGTATGCAGAGAAGCAAATAGCGCGAAGTCATAAAGCACTGAGTTAACGAGGCATAAAACGTATCATTTGATATTTCATTAACTACAGCGTAAGGTATTCTATTCCACGCCCATATTGTTCTTTGAAGAAACATCATTCTGAAGGATTCTGTGTTGCAAAACATTTCACGCACCTTAAGAAAATGATCGCCTTGTGTAAATACGGGATAAGGCTTCGGTATACTCCTTCCAATCAGTGCCAGCTTCTGAGAGAAAAAAAAATACAATGCAAAACTTTCAGACGAAGCTTTTTTCGTGCGATCTTCTAGTGACCAGCATTTAAGACTCCCTTTTGCCTGGATAGAGCTGAAATTGTGCACTTTTGTGTCTCGTACCTTGCAGCTAAAGTCTGTGTTTTTTTATGATCTCCTTGTCACCTACCATAGGTGGGTCCGAGACCTCTCAAGAATATTCAAGACTGATACTCAAGACAAACCTCTTGAACGGCAGTTATTTCATGGGCATATTGAAATACTTTGCAATGCGCCGCAAAAACCCTTATGAATTCCTTGTCCTTGCCACTATGAGATCTACATGACCATTGAAATAAAAGTCATGGATAAATATACACTAAGATATCCATATTCGTACATTTAGATTAAGGTAACTACTTGTAAAGTATACTGAAAGAAACGTGCATTCTTTTTCTTGGTAAATGACATGAAAACAGTCTTATCCAAATTTACCTCATGTTCCACTTCCGGCACCACTGACAGACGAGGGTTCAGTCATATTGCAAAACGCGACAATAATCTGTGCTTGTAATATGCATATATAGAATTGGGGGATCCTCAAACATTGCTTTTAAAAGTTCAACGCGATAGCGATACCTATTTTCTTGTGTGTACTTCAAACACTTAATGCATGAAATCTTTTCTCATTAACCTGCTAGGCACCCATAGCGTGGCCTTAAGAAAATAAGCACAGTAACGTATGTGCATTGTGCAGAGGGTGACAGGCTTTAAACTATGAATTTATTATGACAATCACATGTTTTGACGCCAGACAGCAATGTACCGCTTGTACCACACATTTTAACTACGACATTTCGTGTGTGTTTGTGGAGCATGTACGCGTAATTTGTGTTTGTAAATCATTAAACTAACTGCATTTCCAAGTAGAAGAAGGTATTTTCCTTGTATGTACAAGCACACGAGTTGCTGTGCGGTAGAACACCTGCTTGCCATCCAAAGGACCCGAGTTCAATCGCCCCTTGGTCCACAATTTTTTATTATTTATTTTATTTGCACCTTTCTTGAGTTTTGGGTCCCGCACAAGATGAAGATTTTTCCCCTCACAACCAACGACGCCGATGGCAACGCCAATGCCGGTATTACTGTGAAACAAGTTCTTTAACGCTATGGCGTCAAAAAACAGTAATCAGCGTACAATAACAAGCATGACATCACTCCTTCCCCAATTGCATTTATAAATAAAGAAAACTAGAGTGGTCCCAAAACGTAGCAGTGAGGTGCACCGAAAGTGACGTTCTTTCTTGATGACTCAAATCTCTGCTCCTTCTTTCCGCCCCCTTTACGTTCACTTCCCTTTCCAACCTTCTTGCTATACAATACTATTCAAGGCTATGTTTCGCTCAGCTGGCGTGCCTGGATAGACGAGCTGTTACGATGCTCACCCTCGGATCATGGGAACGTGGTATTATATACCGTCTCATCCAAAAACATTTTTCACGAAGAATTTCTCATATTCTTTTTATTCTACACCTCTTTCCTTCTTTCTGTCTTCGCTCTCATTGTGACACCCATCAGATTGACGGCATTCCACATCGAACAAATTGGTGCAAATGTTTTGAGATCGAAGCAGAAGATGAAGAAAAGGACGGCATCACGAGAAGAATAATAGGTCTGCTGTCACAAAAAACATTATTTGTTTATTTATATAAATGCTATTTATTTATTTATTTATTTATTTATTTAACCACATTGCGACCCTTCTCGGAGGCCTATGCGGCAAGGGCTCGGGAAAACTAATCTTCAACATGAGAGGAACAGAAATTACCCATAAAAACAGGGGGACAAAACTAAAAAAAATAACGAAAAAACTGCCGGCAATCAACATAGAAAAGTTTCTCAGCTTCCTGCAGAAAGAAATAGAACGCCCACAACCATTGCGACATGAGACATTTGACAGAATTGGGGTTGTACTATGATAAATTAAATAAATATATGTAAAATTTGGAATATTACAATCATATAAAAACACCATATATTTACACAATTTTTTTTGTTCAGTATGTCCACAATTACACATTTCGTGAAGTTTTTCTTTTTGCGCATTATAAATGTGATGTCAGTTTGGCGATAAAGACATCCAGACAGTCAACGTGAAGTTTATTTGTAAATGTACGCCCCATATGTATACACCATTATAAAATCAATGATTATTCGTGTCGCGTTTTTTCATATACTGCCTGGCATGTTTATTGTGACAGATTATGATGGAGTGGAGGTGCAGTGGCTGCCCATAATCTTGTTTTTTTTATAATTTTGTGGTCGTGATTGAGCATAAAAACAAACTTCATGGCAGTCATCGACACTCTAGGGTAGGCAGCTCTGCTTGATTTCTAAGGACAGTTACACTGTTGTGTCGATAATACTTAGAATATATAAAATTTATAAATTTATTTATTTCGCATACTTTCTGAATTTTGGACGAGTTATTTGTGCTGCAGCTTTCACACAATGCTACCGCACGTTAATATTGACTTACCGATATTTTATTTGCATCTAATTCTACACGCAATGTAGCCTCAGGCAACTTTCTTCGCAAGAAACCTAGCATTCGAGAAGCTTACATGCGCATGTTTTTTTACGTGAGCATTCTATTGTAGGGCTCTTACAAAAGATACGTCTAAACATTTCACCGAGTCTTCCAGACGTATGTCGTGTTGTCCTACAAGTAGCCTCAACACATAAAAAATCGCGGTGCAGAAACGTAACATCGAACCAAGCATCAAGGCCACCAGAATCTCATAACGAGTGGGTGGTTTGAAATCCTGCCTATTCCAAAGAGCTCAGGCATAACCAACTGTCATTATTGGCTGCACAGGCGAAATGTGAAGCTTCTCGCATAGCCCGTCAGATTCTGAGTTGGTACATCGTTAATTTACACTGCGATGAAATATGGCGCAGTGCCCACTTCACAACTGCACTTGTTGTAGGCCTGAATTCCCGGAGAGTTCCAACTAGTCAGTAATACGTGCGCAGAGGTTCTTCTCCTCTTGACATAGATGAGGTCAAAGAGTTTCCTATGAATACACTAGAAAGATATCTGAAGCTATTGTCTATGGGAGCTGCAACGCAGGGCGCTTTCGCCTGCATGTGAATGATGGGTAGTGCACAGATATGTCTAATTATGGTTCTTTCCGCTTCACTTGCCTTCACGTTGCCTGGAGCCGCTTTGTCACGAGTCGGCAATCGGCAAACTTTCAGCAGCTTTACTTCTCCCCCTTAATCTTTTGAGCTTACCAAGCCAACTCTGCTCATGAAGTGTACAGTTCACGGTTGGTAATTCATTCGCAACAAAACCAAAACACTGGAATAAATGATACCAAAGTGCGTTCGAAGCCCGTAAGCAAGAATACTAGGCAAATTTGTGTACTACCCATTATTTTCATGGTGGATGAGTCACCATCGTTAATAGTACGAAAACTCCATGGTTTAGATGTTCACTGAGAAGAGAAGCCTGGCAAGCGAATAAAGTCATGTGTCGAATGGGGCCTCATCACGAAAGCGCATTAAACTCTTTGAGGTGAAGTTCAATTTTTCTGAAGCTTTTTTTATAAAACCGAAATACATTCGATGAGGAAGTACCTTTGGGTATACCTGGTTATTTGTGAAAGAAAGCCATAGTAGATGGTTCCACGAGGAAGTATTTTGTGCGTTTTACAAATTGAGATCTGTAGCGTTGAAAAATGCACCAGAATGGGCTGCGAGATTTAAAGAATTGTTTTTTTTTCTTTTATTTTTTTACTATCTGTTTTTTCAACCCCCAACTTTCCAACTCCATTGCGGGGGTAGCACACCAGATACTACAGTCTAGTTGACCTCCCAGACTTTCTCTCTCTTTACCTCTGTATCTCTAGTTGAGCTGCGAACGCCCATAGTTTCAGAGCAAGCTTCTTTCTCGGGAGTTTGGACATTCGTGTCCCGTTTGTGACTGCGTGTACTTTACATGAAACGTCTTTGTACTGAGAGGAAACGTAGTAAGACCCTAGCACCACCCAGATAAGGCCCAGACACAACTTAAAAGCAAACATATCTGTCTTCGGAATTGTCCACTTTCACTGTTTGAAGCCTTGAGTGGCTTTGAGCAAGCTTCGCGATTTTTTATTCTCTCTAATAAATACTTTATTTACGGAATAAGGTGCTACAATGGTCTTATGTTTTTGATGACTTTCCATGAAAGTAATATATATATATATATATATATATATATATATATATTAAACATAGGTATCAACATGAGTCATCCTTGTAAAGGTGTAAGCGGAGCGGTGAACAAGCCCATAAGTCAGGGCCAAGAAGGAGAAGTTTCGAAACCTTAAGAATAAAAATTTAAGACATCAGTTTTTTTATTTTATATTCCTACTCAAAATTTGTCTTTTTTTTTTATAAATAGCCAGCCTTAAATATAACAGCACCATTCCTTCAACCGCAGCACCATGATTGAGAGGGAATAGAAAGAAACCTTATAATTCGGGTTAATCAAATACAACATCTTATCTTATTATTAGCGAAAATAAAAGGTATAACAATGATACAATTAAAAATGGCAGATTCCGCGAACAGTGTGAATCGATTACATGCAAAGCAGGAATGACTAACATTGATATGTCACTTTAAAATCAGCACAACGTTACAAGGTGGACGTAAATCATGCTGTACATATTTTCGATGTCAAGATTATTATGTTTAAACGTATTATTTGCTTTCGTTATCTATTCACAACAAGTGATACCAAATGTGGTATATATGGAGCTAGCGAAATGGCCGTGAGCACGCTATGAGCGTAGCAAGTAGTCATGTTTCACATAATACAGATGTCATGCTATCAAGCTTGCACGTCTCATTTACCTTCGTCATCCGTTCACGTCCCGTAATACCGAATCGGGTATATGTAGAGCTATAGAAACGACCGCGTGTGCGCTATGAGCGTAGCATGTAGTCATGTTTCATATCAAACGCATGTCCCGCAAGTCGCCGGTTCTAACTCCGCATCGGCGGTTGCATTTTCTATGAAGGCAAAAATGCTGTAGGCCCGTGTTCTCAGACATGGGTGCACGTAAAGAACCCCAAGTAATCGGAAATTCGCGGAGCTCTCCACTACGGCGTCTCTCATAATAATATCTTGGTTTTAAGACGTTAAACTTCACATATCAATCAGCCATGACACGCATGTCATATTTATCATATTTGGACGTCTTATTTACCTTCGTCGTCCCTTCGAGTCATTCAAAACAAAATTTCGTATATATGAAGCTATCGAAACAGCCGTGAGCGCATCATGAGCGTTGCGTGTAGTCATGTTCTTACATGACACGCTACTCATGATTATCGTGTTTTCACCAGTAATATACCTTCATTAATCATTCATGTTCTGTAATTTTGTATATGTGAAGCTAGCAAAACGACCGCGAGCGCACCGTGAGCGTGGCAAGTACTCATGACTTACATGAAATGCATACCAATATTTGCAGGTCAGAGTCAGTCTTGACGACATATTGAGCGCTAAGAAACAGGGACAGGAGAGAGTGGACACCACAATGCGCTAACTTCAACGATTTTTTATTTTCAGGAAACGCGAACCTATAAATCCGTGTACAGTGGCGCCACCAGTCAATCCACTAGCCAAGCAGAAAAGCCCTTTCTCGATCTAACAAGTCAACTGACGGTGCACTTACACATGTGTCACCTTTGCGAAAGATAGCATGGGCTTCAATTATCTCTCGCACGTCTTTATCTTTATGCTTCGCCAGAACACTGCAGGATGCGTACAAGGGTGTGCAACCACATTCCACGCAATGTACTGACAAATGGCCATAATTATTCTTGTTTTTAACATTGAGCTTATGTTCACGAAGACGGTCATTAAGGCATCTACCCGTCTGACCTATACATATACCACCACAAGTCAGAGGAAGCCCATAAACTACCCCTTCAACACACGCCACAAAATGATCGCGATGCTTCTTGGAGCAACCGACAGCAGGCTTGCGGTGCGGGTCCGTCAAGCGACTTATCCTGCCAAGCTTTTGTGGTGCTGAGAATACTACTTTGATGCCCACTCGACTAGCTACTTTCTTCAGGTTATGAGCAGTTTTGTGCAGGTACGGCACTACTGCAACTCTGCTCCTACTCACTGCCGGTTGGATGTCTGCTTCCCGAGGGCGACTGCCCAACCGGCATTTTTTAAGCAAACCCTCGACAACAGACACCTGTATCGACTCTGGGAAACCTGCTGCGGATAACCTCTCCGACTGACTCATGACACTTTTCTGAATTTTATGATGGCAAGATTTCCGCAATGCGTTCCCAAAACACAGATTGGCAATGCTTCTTTTTACTAGCTTCGAGTGAGCAGATTGGTATGGCAACAGGGGCTTATTAGCTCTGGGCTTGTATTCCCAACACGTGTGCTGCTGCTTGAATTCCATTTCAATGTCTAAAAACCGCAGCACGCTATCGGTTGGCTCTTCTACTGTAATAATGAGTGGGCTAAGGCACGCAGAAAAAACAGCTTCGAGTTGACTTACTGCTACGTTTTCTTCACGCTCGAACAAGATAAGGTAATCGTCCACGTATCTCACAACTTTTGCCACCCTGTGCTGTGACAGGACATGTGCCAGATTTCTATCATGGTGGGCTAGAAAAATGTCACTGAGTACCGGCGCCAAACAGGAGCCGATACAGATGCCCTGCTTCTGAAGGAAAGTTTTTCCATTCCACGTGGCAAATGTCGAGCGGAGATATAAGCGAAGCAAGTCTAAAAAACATTGAACCGAAATCTCGGCTGAGTTTTGAAACGCAACCACACCAAAGCTGTCAATACATTCTTCCACGCGCACGATTAGTTCATTTTGAGGCAAAGAATAATATAAGTCTTTTATGTCAAAGGAGCAGGCGAAAAAACCTTTGTCTGGGTTACTCTTCAGGAAATCTAATATTTCCCCGGAATGCTTAATCAAAAAGGGGTCGTCAATTTTAAGAATACCGAGCCTTTCTTGCAAGAAAAGGGCTAGGTTCTTCTGCCATGACCCTATTTCCGAAACTATTACCCTCAATGGCCATTCAGGCTTGTGCGTTTTCGCGCTAAACATAATATCAAGGCTATCTTTCTTGGCTGCGTCAATATCGTGAAACAATCTACTCAGGCCCAAATTTTTACAGAGACGTTTTGCTTCAAGTTTTACCTTCCTAAGAGACACATTGTTGCACTCATTAAAAACTTTGGCAACTGCAGAACAGGCTTTCTCGCCATAGTCACCTTCCCCTAGGACAACAAATCCGCCCTCCTTATCCGCTGGCAGAACGCATAGTCGCTTCTGCTTCAAGAACGACACAACACGGCTTACAGGCACCCGTGAAGCCCCAATATTTTTCCGCGAGATCACATCGACCCCTTCCGATATACATCGATTCGCTTCACCTTCCGGGGCACACTTTGATATCCGTCGCACAAGGCTCAAAAGTTCCGGCGCACTCAACCGTGGCTCGACGGCGAACTTAGGTCCAAGTTTAAGAGCATTTTCAACGTAGTCTGGAAGACTAACCTGGCCGGTGGTTCTGACGCTGCATGTGGTTGGACCTGTCTTCTTTGGGATGCTGGCACGTAAGCCTGGCAGAGTTTGCTTCCACATGAATTCCGTGCCACTGCTGACGACCGCTAGAAGATTCTTCCACTCCCTGGTGGCATGTCGTGTCCTTCCTGGATCTTCCAAGGAGGTCTTGAGCAGGTCCTTTAACATCCGAGCCTGCCTGTGCCACTCACTCCTGAGAATCTTGAGGATTCTGATGCCATGCCCGGCTGAAGGAGCGAGTCCACCAAACAACCGCACAACTTCATCCGGTAGGTGCTTGCAGCGAATGAAGAAGGAAAGGGAGCGAGCTTGGCAGTTGGCATGAATCAAGAGGGGAGCAACTGAACACGGATTGTACGAAGAACACAGAAAAGAGCCCGATGTACTAGAAATGAATTTTAGCAGTGCCATTTTTTGGGCGTGTTGGTAAAGGGAGCTTGACGACATATTGAGCGCTAAGAAACAGGGACAGGAGAGAGTGGACACCACAATGCGCTAACTTCAACGATTTTTTATTTTCAGGAAACGCGAACCTATAAATCCGTGTACAGTGGCGCCACCAGTCAATCCACTAGCCAAGCAGAAAAGCCCTTTCTCGATCTAACAAGTCAACTGACGGTGCACTTACACATGTGTCACCTTTGCGAAAGATAGCATGGGCTTCAATTATCTCTCGCACGTCTTTATCTTTATGCTTCGCCAGAACACTGCAGGATGCGTACAAGGGTGTGCAACCACATTCCACGCAATTGCACACCCTTGTACGCATCCTGCAGTGTTCTGGCGAAGCATAAAGATAAAGACGTGCGAGAGATAATTGAAGCCCATGCTATCTTTCGCAAAGGTGACACATGTGTAAGTGCACCGTCAGTTGACTTGTTAGATCGAGAAAGGGCTTTTCTGCTTGGCTAGTGGATTGACTGGTGGCGCCACTGTACACGGATTTATAGGTTCGCGTTTCCTGAAAATAAAAAATCGTTGAAGTTAGCGCATTGTGGTGTCCACTCTCTCCTGTCCCTGTTTCTTAGCGCTCAATATGTCGTCAAGCTCCCTTTACCAACACGCCCAAAAAATGGCACTGCTAAAATTCATTTCTAGTACATCGGGCTCTTTTCTGTGTTCTTCGTACAATCCGTGTTCAGTTGCTCCCCTCTTGATTCATGCCAACTGCCAAGCTCGCTCCCTTTCCTTCTTCATTCGCTGCAAGCACCTACCGGATGAAGTTGTGCGGTTGTTTGGTGGACTCGCTCCTTCAGCCGGGCATGGCATCAGAATCCTCAAGATTCTCAGGAGTGAGTGGCACAGGCAGGCTCGGATGTTAAAGGACCTGCTCAAGACCTCCTTGGAAGATCCAGGAAGGACACGACATGCCACCAGGGAGTGGAAGAATCTTCTAGCGGTCGTCAGCAGTGGCACGGAATTCATGTGGAAGCAAACTCTGCCAGGCTTACGTGCCAGCATCCCAAAGAAGACAGGTCCAACCACATGCAGCGTCAGAACCACCGGCCAGGTTAGTCTTCCAGACTACGTTGAAAATGCTCTTAAACTTGGACCTAAGTTCGCCGTCGAGCCACGGTTGAGTGCGCCGGAACTTTTGAGCCTTGTGCGACGGATATCAAAGTGTGCCCCGGAAGGTGAAGCGAATCGATGTATATCGGAAGGGGTCGATGTGATCTCGCGGAAAAATATTGGGGCTTCACGGGTGCCTGTAAGCCGTGTTGTGTCGTTCTTGAAGCAGAAGCGACTATGCGTTCTGCCAGCGGATAAGGAGGGCGGATTTGTTGTCCTAGGGGAAGGTGACTATGGCGAGAAAGCCTGTTCTGCAGTTGCCAAAGTTTTTAATGAGTGCAACAATGTGTCTCTTAGGAAGGTAA